>JAVCKX010136163.1:16463-27112 GCA_034780695.1 Lepetodrilus gordensis
ATAAGGACTGGACTACAACTCTTCGTAAACATAAAACAATTGAACAATAAATTACATAACATCTCCCATATTGATTTTTTTTTTTTAAATAAATATATTCCACATTCTGTAATACAATTAAGATTACATTATACCGATTATAATAGTATACACTGTCAAACAGAGAAGAAACTAATTATCACATCGCTATTGAATGAATTACCATATACAACTATTTCATATCTAACTGAATGGTGAATTCATTGGTGTTCCTGATTATTTATATCGTTTATTTACTAAATATAACGGCATTTGAATTTCTTTAAATATAACATATGATTTTGATCATTATTTGCACTTAAACAAATACAGTGGGTATATTTATTTTTCAATCTATATTCCATTTTCATCGACTATTGTACGCTAATATATTTGGTATTATAATTCACAATATTTAACACAATAAGACATACATGCATACTAAGTACATACAATACGTACATGCAAGAGTTCCTACCCTCGTATCACCTGGCGGTGCTTGTTAGAGTTATTCCATAGCAAAACCGTCTGAAGACAGGGTTTCATTTCTCGCCATCTGCAAACCAAAATCATAATATTCTTACCAAATATAATATTTGTAAACATATTGGAAAGCATAAGTGGCAGGCTAATCAAATGTAATGTACTGTTTATAATGTATTCAAAAGTGAGTGCTTGGGTAAACCTTCTGTCAACATGTTGACAACTCCTACGTTGACAAATCTAATATAATATTATATGTAAAATCCACCCATAATTAATAGTGGGCTTGTTCATTTAATTATTTATTAGTAAGCTTGAATCTATCCGCATTACATCGATAGCATGGAAACAGTTAATGATAATACAGTTATTACTCTCACAAGATAGCTGTATTTACCAATTATTTTAATTATAATCTATTAAGTACCCATTCTCACGAAGATATACCAATCGTACCACTACAGCATGTGTGTATAATAATAAATGTATAGGCGAAGGAGCACAGATCTCCCCATAATCTCATAATGGGAGTGGACTGTCTACAAATTTCTCCTTGAATGTGAAAGGAAACTTTTGCTCGGGGACACGATAAGGTTTGAAATCAGATCATCACATCACAAAGTACAGCACTCCTATATAATAACAGATAACTGATGATCAGATATCAGACTGCGTGCGACCTACAGCCAAAGTTAGACCGGTTGAAATATGTCCCAATATTTGGCACGAACTCAAATGTGTGCATATGTCGAAAGAAATATTGCATTGTTAGATTATGCCTCTATACTGTCTCTTGGAATACTACGTCGCTTGGAATACTACGTTATATTGTCAATACTAAACTATATAGGAGTGCTAGTTTATATACTGAACAGTGTTCAAGTACAAGTTCATGTAGTTAATACTGTATGAGTAGCCGATAATATGTATAGTGAATATTATAGTTCTAGTCTATATAGTAAATACTGTAGTATTAGTTTTAGTAGTTTATATAGCGAGTACTATACGAGTACTAGTTTTTTGTGTGAATACTTTAAAGATTACTAGTTACTATAGTGAATACTATACCAGTACTGGTTGTCACAGTAATACTGTTTGGGTAGTATAGTTTAGATGGTGATTGCCGCTGCAATACTTATATAGTATATGTGGTGAATACTGTTATCATAGTACTAGTGCACAGATAGCAAAAACTAGTGCACAGGTAGTAAAAACTACTGACACTATTTTATGTCATAAATACTGCTGTATTGTATCAATACTGTTACACACATTGATTTGTATCAATACTGTTACACACATTGATATGTCTTTCAGAACTGGCTGATATGACGGGGACTGATGAATACTACATGCTACTGACAATATTACATTCCTAGTTTAACTGAAAAGAACTGATGAATGCAGCATCCGTATCGTATCATATAAGTACTGTTGGCTTTCTATAACAAAGTCAAAGGCAAAGCTATGAGTACTAGATTATACCTATACTGTGGTACAAGAGTTAAACATCATTATTCAATAAAAACAAACAAAGGTATTATTTAAAGTACTAGTGCTAAAACAATGTTAACATGAATAACATTGTTGCGTTTATCAGTACTATGATGAATACTATTGCAGTACTAGCACTAATAGTACCATCTAATACGAATTGCTTCCGTGATAAAGAATGCCTAGTATATTACTATATATTATGAGTACTGGTTGATCTAACGAGTACTGATTGGAATACTCGCTCTATTTAATAGATTTTGCTGTTGGAATACTCGTTTAGTAAAATATGTATTGTTGCCAAATTGCTATACTGTATATCACACATTGTATCTAATACATCTACGTGTTGTTTTATATAACTTATACTGTTGAGGTACTGGCTTGCCATTCTGGTTTCGTCTATTGAATGGACTCGCAACATTACAATATATCTAACTACTAGTACAGTTGAAGTACTGTTTGGTCTGACAAATACTGTCGGAATACTTTAGCTTTCTGATAAATGTTGTTAACATGGCTGCTGTATATCTCACTAGTACTGTTGAGGCATGGAAGGTAATGATAAATGTTGTTAACATGGCTGCTGTATATCTCACTAGTACTGTTGAGGCATGGAAGGTAATGCATTGGTGGATGTAGCTACAACAGTACAACTAATGAAGTACTGTTTGGTCTGACAAATACTGTCGGAATAATGTTCCTATCTGATAGACGTTGTTGATATTTCTGCTATATACTTCACTAGTACTGTTGAGGTATTTAGTAATGCAAGGAATACTATATAGTTGATGTGTTATCTAATACGACAACACCTACATCTATCTGATAGATATTCAGTTAACTCTGCTCACGAATTCTGTTAAAGTACTTGTTACATTTCTCGGGGTTTTCCCCCTGATACGTCTTGTTGTAAATCTGTTATATATCTAACTAGTACCATTGAAGTAACGGTTGAAGTATTACGAGCACTGTTTGAATACTATTCTGTTGATGAAAACTGTTGAAATGCTGCAATATCTGGCGAGCGTTTAATATGAGTTATGATTGAGCGATTGAGTACTGTTTGAGTACTAATGAACGGAACTCTGAACGACAATGATCGAAAATGATGAAAGTATAGTACATGTATTACAAAGCTAAGTTTCTCGCAGTGTAGATATAGATGAGGGCGAAGGTATGCATGAAATAAATCAGTATGCCACATTTACTAATAATCATGTAAATTAACATAACTGTAAACACAATCGAATACACTAAACAACTAGAACGTAATATGCCAAAACGGATTTGAAATGTATCTGCGACTCAATTATAAATACTTCACATTCAGATTTCTATGAAAATCAGTAATTTTGACATTTTGGTTTACTAGTATTTCATCCAAACCGTCACCCTGGTAAGCCAGACTCAGTCACTGTGCATACGCTATATCCTCGGTGGGGTATGTAAGGAATCTCTTACCCTGTATATCAGAGGATATGGTATATTGTATCTACCATTCTGTTGGCACGGGCGTATCCACGAGACTGCATAACATGTTGATGTGCTTATATTATCGAATCCTGTTATGGGTATTGGTATCTACATGCTTTATCATTTCTATTCCACACAACACGTTGCCTGCCATATCTAATGCATGTAATGGCTAGGTTGGAATTAGCACTGACCTCTACAGCCGGATGGTACTGGTAAGAGGAAGCCATGCTTAGAGCCTTAGACAGGAATATCAATTTGTTGCAGAGTTGTATTTTCAAAGACGAATAGTAGTATAATTGCTCAGTAGAATGTATTGTAACACAGGCCATTCTGAACAGATAGTTACAAAAGTCCGCTTGCCAGATAGCAAATTGACTTCTGACCAATTACTGAGATAGGATTATAAGGCTTCTGATTAGATGGTAACTTGACTTCTGACCAAATAGTAACATTTATATAACGCTTCTGACCATATATTGCGATAGGATCATAAGTCTTCTGACTAGATAGTAACCTGACTTCTGACCAAATAGTAATATGACTTCTTACTAGATATTGAGATAGTATCCTAAGTCTTCTGACTAGATAGTAATCTGACTTCTGACCAAATAGTAACATAAGGCTTCTGACCAGATATTGAGATAGGAACAAAAGTCGTATATACTTCTTATTATATAGATACTGAGAAAGGGTCATAAGGATTATGGCCAGGCAGTAACATAAGACCTCTGGCCAGATACTGAGTGAGTAACATAAGGCTTCTTTCCATATATATGCATGACTTTTGACCAGATAGTAACATTAATTACAAGGTTTCTGAACAGATAGTAGCACTATTTTCGAATACAAATTCGAAAATATATGTTTTTGGACAACATATTTAAATATGTATAATATTGCCAATAGTTGACTCATCAGCCACGTCCAAAGAAGTCAGTTGAAGCCACGTGACTGAGGACATTGTGATGGTCATCGGATGGGCAAGATATTGTTTACCTCGGCCACCAACATGTATGAATGAGCTACTACGGACCATGTATATATATATATACATTGTGCTTTGAAATCTGGCTTGACCCAGTTCTTACTCATGGGATTGTATTGTTATTGATGACTAACTTAGCCATTAAAGATCGGATCGTTCAGTTCAGAAAAGCAAATGTACAATGCTGGTATGCATATAGCCTCATGTCATTGTGCTCCAATATGGGTATTTGTTCTCTGTAATACATGCCTGTTGTCAGATCAGCTATCATTGGACACCTGTCCATACTTAAGGTACATCTGCACTTTGGCATTGCCGCAAGTAAATAGAAATATTATGATGTAATATGTAATTTGCATTTTGTATAGTGTAAGACATGCATTTACCGTTACAGTGAATATACTGTATGTGCACTGAGTGTAATATAAATCACTCTAAAGCACTCGATGATCGACTATACTTGAGTTGATGTATTTGCACAACAGTCTTGGATATAGGTTTCTGGTACAAGTCGTTAAGCAACACACGTTAGAGCATTCACTGGCCTGCCGTGTATGTATTTTTAGTGCAGTGTGCAAGTATTTATGATATTCACGTCTATACAACCGTGTCCAACGTTTTAGTCTGTTGGTTTACAATCGCAAAGCGATGGTATCTCTGATGTATATTCTCCTGTATGCAAATAACATCATCGAGAGCTCGGACAAGAAACAAGGAACAGTCATGTTAAACGGTTGGATTATTCTCACAGAAAATGTAGCCTAGACTAGACTGATGAAATGTATGGTGTCTCCTATCCTAATAGATCGTTGGTACGCTAGCTTTACGGTGGGTCACTGCACTGAACTGTATGCCTATCTTGTAATATTAAGGAAACCTTTAACGGGGTTAGTATGCTGTTTTTGAGAGTCAAGGCCAACCGTGAAAGACCTATACCAACAAAAGTCACATATGTGCACACATAATCGGTATTGATATTGACAAAGGGTGACTTACACAGGCCCCAGCAGTAGGTACGATCGTATAATATACCGATGCATACGTCACCACATAGTGATGCCATTTAAAGCTGCATTGTGTTATCAATGCATCGTACTCGTATAATCAAAGTCCGGAAAGTTATTGAAACCTACATGTACTCGCACGAACGCTTTACTAAGCACACGCCCCCGCGTCACAATATTTAAACAGAAAATAATATTGTTCAACACGTTCATAATTAAGATGTTTTTATCCTGGAGTACGAGTGTATGAACTTGACAAGTGTGGCTTCAGTGTTACGCTTTCCTGCGTTTGTAAAACAGGTAAAAATGACATCCCTTCTCAAGACGTCTGTGCCTGTGGTGATTTTGTTTGGTTATTCGCTTATGATTTCAACAGGCCTAGTTATATGCGACCGTTTTTCACTGTTCTTGATTCCTTGGACCTGCGCCTACAATGATGTGCATTGTCTATGACGTTAACAGTAAAATCATGCGCAGACTTTCGGGGCACGCGCCCTAAATTGCGCTGAGAGGTTCTCTTTGTATTGAATGTTGAATCATCTATCCGTATCATGGTAATGACTGCTCTCTCTTCTCATGCGTGTCGTGCTAGCATATTACAAAGGTATCTCAATGTAAAATATTTCAATGTAAAAAAAACAAACGAAAGAAATAGTATAATATAATATGTATTAAATCCAGTCTTATCAAACTTGCTTGGTCTTGTATTTAAAAATAAACTAAGTTTCACGTACACATCTTTACTGGATCATCCTGCAAAGACAATGTTGATAATGTTCGCTTCCTCGTCGAATATACATAAGTTTCACGTGCGCAGATTTACTAGAACATCCTTCTGATCTTGCAAAGAACATGTTGACAATGTTCGGTTCTTCGTTGGATATCTTTGATATTATGTTTATGCCTGTAGGAAACATATTATGTTGTTGTAATAAATCCTTGTAATTTCAGACTGATAACAAACATTGCCAGGTCGCACGGCCGTTAATTCACTGAACGTCCTCATTGTATCTGCTCTGTTATTGTAAATATCGTCGGGGTTTACTAGGTGTACCCCAAGCATAT
Organism: Lepetodrilus gordensis; assembly: GCA_034780695.1. Classification (NCBI taxonomy): domain Eukaryota; kingdom Metazoa; phylum Mollusca; class Gastropoda; order Lepetellida; family Lepetodrilidae; genus Lepetodrilus; species Lepetodrilus gordensis. Next base: position 22,992 of record JAVCKX010136163.1, read on the forward strand.
TACCTATGCTATTTTAAGATCAATTATCTTCACTCACTACAATATAATGGAGGTAATTTAGTTGTTTGGTTCTATTTAAATACACCTTAAAAACTACCTGGCCATATTGAATAGGCAACGGCACCATCTGTGTTCAGTAGATATGACATGTTGTAGACAAAGACACAACGTCTTCGGGTAATGACTTCTGATGTTTACCTTTGAAACATTCGCAGTCTAGTATCAATAGGGAATATATGACGGTGATCTTGAACCCGGTGAGGTTGACCTCTACCGTGATAGTGAAAGTACGTCACGTTATATTACTCCTACAAACCTACATTTTGCAGGTGTTACAGTAAGTGGTCAAACGAGTGAGATATGTACAGGTAACAAGTCGAACAATCTGCCAAACCGTGTACGTGTCTTCCATAAATATTCTTTCAGGACCGAGTGTGGATATACGTCATGTTGTACGAATTAGTACGCTATCATACTATGTTGTGTACTGCAGCAGATGAAAACATGTTTGCTTCCGTCAATGGCGTTAGGATTGTGTTTCGTCAGTAATTGATGTCATAGTCGTATGTGTTGCAATTTAGGTATTTGTGTAACTCATCATATTTAAGTAAGAACAATGTATGTAGTGTTTGAATATGTGCTTGGTCTGTTTTTAGTACGTAATTATAACTCTGCTGCACTTGCTATGAAATGAGAAACTGTCATCAGCTAATTACTAATTACTACTACTACTATTATTATTATTATTACTACTACTACTACTACTGCTGTTGCTGTTTCTATTACCACTACTACTACTACTACTACTACTACTACTACTACTACTACTACTATTATTATTATTATTATTAGTTGTATTATCATTACTAATACTAATACTGCTGTTGTTTATGTTTCTACTATTACTGTTACTTCTGCTGCTGTTGCCGATATTACCACTAGTAATTAGGATTAATATAATAACTACTAATACTAATACTATTAATAATACTACTACTACTAATAATAATAATGATAATAATAGCAATACAGTTTATACTATTGCTACAAAAACTAGTAGTGTACTTATACTACTTGTTCTACTACTACTACTTACTACTACTACTTACTACTACTACTACTTTATTTTTCTTATTTTTTTTCCATTGGAGTTTAGAGTCGCTTTCTAGATTATTTCACTAATATCACGACAGTTTAGGGCAGGAGGAGACCCGCAACACTACTACTACTACTACCACTACTACTACTACCACTACTACTACTACTACTACTACCACTACTACTACTGATGCTTCTGATGCTAGTGAATGAACTACCACAGTCTACCTATGTCTCTCTGTAGTCTGTGCTACTTATTACTGATAAGTACAAGTCGCTGTAACATAGCTGACGAAGGCATGCGATCCTAACTGACGGTAGTATTGCTAGCATTGCATACTGACAGAACTATTACCCTGCCACTGGATCCAGGCACTCTGTACAGGTGAAGCACGAGTGACCTGCTCCCTGCTGGGGAGAACACACTCTGTGATGCATAAGGCATCCTAGCTTGCCTACCACAGAAAGAACGTTAAAGAAACTGACTGCTCGTAATGACAGTTTCAATTAAGGTATATCCTGTGAAATATAAATGTATCAGTGTTTGGACGAGTGAGTTCCGACCTTTCGGAGGAAGCTTAATCTTGTAAATAATGTCAACTCAACTATGTGCACTCCTTCGCCTGCACACAGGTATAGCTTCATTTGTTCCACACGTTCTGCTTTAATGTTTAGCTTGTCAATAGTCTACACTTTCTGTCCAGTCTACATTTACTGTCCAGTATGCATTTACTATCCAGTCTACACAAGTTTATATGTCCTGCCCAGTCTACATTTACTGCCCAGTAATGCCCAGTCTACATTTACTGCCCAGTAATGCCTAGTCTACATTTACAGTCGACTACATCAGTCTGGCTTTAACCTCCAGTAAGGTATGAACATATTGGATTCCATGTTGCCATGTCCTTTCAAACGGTGACCCAAATTGCACACACACACACACACACACACACACACACAAACACACACACACGGAGAGAGATGTAGATGTGTATATATATATATATATATATATATATATGAGAGAGAGAGAGAGAGAGAGAGAGAGAGATAGACGAGGGTATGGAGAGAGAGAGAGTGAGAGCGAGAGAGGAAGGCAAGAAAACAAACTAAATACTTCATCTAGAATCAGGTGGCTGTTGTTAACCCCGTACACAGTCCGCATCTCTTGCCCCTTCAACCTTACACCTTATATAAAGACTCATGCGATCACCGGTTTCGCTAAATGAGGACCAAATCAAATGTTTACACTGCCACTCGCTATCGTGAATTACCGGGTTATGCATTCTCTTGTCAAATCAATAGAGATGGAATATAAAAAGTAAATTACGGGTATTTGGCTGAACGGTGCACCTGTGTGAGGAGCAGCTCGTGGGTATGTCAGCGCACGGAGAGGAGCTCAGCTCGGTGAAAGCCGGCATTGATAGCTTTACATTGGGGACTTCTCTCGGCTGGCTCCTCTGTTTCAATGAGCGCTACCACGCAGAAAGGTAACCTTTCTATAGTTGGTAGTTTTGAATGATTCAGGCATGAGAGGTTTTTTACAGCAATACATTCAGAGTTCATCGTTTAAATTTGATTTGTCCATATACTCATACAATTTCGGATTTGTACTCTTACCATGCTATACAATAACAGCAATTGAGCATTTTCTCAATGGCTCGCATCGTCGATAGAAGGAGGAAAGTAACTTCTCTTAGGGATCGTAGTGATAACGGTATGAAGAGAATCAGAAGACGTGTGTGTTGGCATGTATTTTTATTAGAATATAACCATCGTCCATGTTCTTAGAACACAAACCACAGACGTGTCCATCATAGGGGAATAGGACACCTGTGGTGGAGTATCTCCTGCAGACAGACAATCCCACCCTTGTCTGGGCAAAACCTATACATCAATGTACAATACAAATACAATTGTTCACTTCAGCTATAAATATGAATGAACCATATTCGTGGTTATGTCTTATGAATGTATTGTACATGTGTGTCCATATAAAAACTGCCTATGCAAGTGGAAGTGCATAATGAACAGTACAGAGATGGTGGTAACGTGCTCCATGGCATACAAAACTATCCCTTGTCGTGTTATGTCTTCCAATACTAAGTCTTCCTGATGTCTTGTCATGCTATACCTTCCTATAAAGTGTCTTCCCCTAATATATACTTCCATACTCTCTCCCATATGTATTCCTATACCATGTTGTCCGATACTGTCATACATTATGTCTTCCCATACTTTATATTTTCCCAAACTATCCCTTCCCATTATTTGTCTTTCTGTATTATATCTTCTCAACCAATTTCAATGATTTGTCTTCCTATGCCATCTATTCACATATTATATATTAATATACTAAATCTTCCCATACATATATATCCCATGGCATATCTTCCAATACTATATGTTCCTACTTTTCAATTTACTTCTTTCCATCCGTATTTCCCCAAAATTCGGTATGTATACACTGTATATCCCTATAACTGTCTTCCCATACTACTCGCAGCTCTGCCCATACTATGTCTTCTCATATCTTCACATTCTGCATCCCTATACTATCTTCCCATATTATGTCTTTCTATCCATAGTTCTTCACATTCTGTATCCATATACTGTCTTCCCATACTATGTCATTCATCCCTACTTTTTCACATTCTGTACTATATACTGTCTTCCCATACTACATGTGTGTCTTTCCATACTATGTCTTCCCATATCTTCACATTTATCCCTATACTGTCTTCACATACTATGTCTTACATCCATACATCTTCACATTCTGTACTATATACTGTCTTCCCATACTACCGCTACGTCTTCGCATATTATGTCTTCCCATATCTTCACATTCTGTGTCCGGATAATATCTTCCCATATTATGTCTTCCTATCCATACATCTTCACATTCTGTGTCCCTATGCTGTCTTCCCATACTACTGATTTGTATGTCTTCCCATACTGCATCCATATACTGTCTTCCCATACTGCATCCATATGCTGTCTTCCCATACTGCATCCATATG
>JAVCKX010136275.1:3667-14992 GCA_034780695.1 Lepetodrilus gordensis
GCTGTTTTCTTGCAGATAAGAACCTTTAGAGCATTGGCTTGTTATTGTAATTTATGGGAGTGTAGTTATTACATAATTTGATTTAAAACAAACTCCCCAAAAAACTTTTGGATCAATTATTGTTTCATTAAAAAACAAAAACAAAAAAACAACTTTGATTTAATCACTGGAACTAATCTAGTAGGTGATTGCCTAACGATTTTGTCATTTGTAATTTACGATAATAATTTGGATTAACCATTAATAATTTGGATTAACCTTGCTGTTCTTGTTGATAGCTAGTGGTGGCTAACTATTTATTGTTGTAACTTACAGTTCTCTGTGTTATTCCTGTTTCAGATGTTTGGTCGAATGCCTGCTGGTTATCCACCAAACAACTATCCAGGAATGCCTAGGCCGCCATACCCATATGATGGAAGGTATGTAGAACTGCCAGTTTCTCTCATTGTGTAACTTTTCTTTACGGGCCTGTATGCCTCCAGACCCCGGGTTTGTTCTCTGCTGAAAGCATGTATTTACATATATATATATGTACAGAATCTACAGTCAATTTTAACTCTTCAGATTTGTACAAAGCTGGCCAGTAATGCAATATATCATTGTAATTCCACCAGATACCGAGGCCCACCCCCACACATGTCTCAGCGGGGGCCTGTGGACAGGGACAGGGGGGACAGAGACGAAGACGGCTTAAAGAGACCTGCCATAATAACTGACAAGGATCTAAAAGACTTTGACGAACTTCTGCGCACCGAGCCAAACGACGGAGGATGGGCAGGAGCTTCGGGCGAAATTGATTATAGGTGTGTAGCAAAGTTGATCAAGTATATTCTCCATGCTAGATTTTGTGTTAGAGGAGGAGGGTCCATTGAAATGTTCACATTTGCAACTCTTAAGCCAATATACTGTTTTTGTGGAAAGCTATTTAGGAATGTGTCTAGACATTCTGTGATGATACAAACACATTTATGTGATGTGGAAACTTATCTTACACCTTTTTCCCCATTTCAGTGCTAAACTTGTATTCAGTGATGATGAAGATGGAGACGGAAAAGAAAGAAAGTAAGAATTTACCTAGATAGATGATTGTTTTCAAGAACTTCGACATGAAAGAAAATAAAAAGATAATTTGGAAATTTTGAAAACAAATATTCAAATTATTACTTTTTCCAGATAGTTTACAATTAATTGATTATGTTGTGTCTTGCAGGCACCGAAGGGAGAGAAGACTCCAGAGGGGCGAAGGTGGTAAACGAGATGATCGCCGCGAACGCCACCCAGACATGGAGCGTCTCATGATGGAACAACGAGAACGACACGGAGACAGACACATGGAGAGACACGGAGAAGATGTCGAACATGACCGTGATTCCTCCAAATACGACAAACATAAGGTATGGCCATGAACAATGCTGCCATCATTGGTTTAGCCTTGTTTTGTTGAAAACCAGGGGAGCACTTCTTAGTGTTAGTTTGATGAGATCCTCTTGATGACCTCAGTCTTTGTACGTTTCAATTCATATTTTTATATGACCTGTCACTGAGATGCTCGAGTTCAAATGTCATATGGAATTCATGAATAAAAGAGAGTATGAAATTGTACTAAATTAAATATAGTAATCTCTGAGTCCGGGCTATTCTGCAAAATTATTTGAATAGTCCTCAACCCAGTAGTGTAAGAATTTGTTCAGTATGGTTGCGTGATAGGAATTAACAAAGTCATTGTTGCTTTTCTGACCACTAATGTCTTTAGTAGTAACAACACCTCAATGTACAATGCTGTTTGCAGGATGAACAGGGATCCGCAAAGTCAGGTGAGGGTTGGACCCATGGGCATCCGCCCCCACAGTACAGAGGAGGACCCAGACCTCCACCTCCTGGCATGGACGCAGTACGTAAACTATGACAATTCAACTCGCATTAATTATTGTATCCATTTCTAGAACTAAACCTGTATCCTGTAATAATAAAAAAAACGAGCGCATTTAAAAATTCTTCTCCATTAGTATTTTGTGAGTCAAAAATAGCTTAGTTGTTGAGTTTGAGAGCATGTGCCTGCAACATAGCAATATGTTATTTTTAACATAACAGTTTATCATAAATAGATTTTTGCCAAATTCAAAATAGATAACTATGCCTAATTCAGCAAAGATAGAAGCAGATAAATAACGCTGAATTAAACATATATAAATCATGTCAAATTTAAAATGCATAAATCATGCACCACCTGAAATTTTGAAATTTCTCTTTTCCACAGCGTTGGACGATGCATCCATACAACTTCATGGGCCAGCAAGGACCCTACCCGCCACACTTCCGCATGCCCCCACCCCAGGCCAGCCAGCGTCCAGGACACCAATACGGCCCGCCGCCCCAGATCAGCCGTCACTCCGCCGCCGAAGATGAGGACGAGGTGTGGAGACAGAAGCGCCGACAGAACGGAGAGGAGGTGAGCGCCGCGGTGGAGCGGGCACGACAGCGCAGAGAGGAGGACGAGAAGAGGATGGAAGCAGAGAGGAAGGCAGCCGCTGCAGAGAAGCTGAAGCAGCTGGACGAACGAACTGGGAAGAAAAAGGAAGAGAAGGTTAGTGGAACTGTTCTGATTGGGAATGGGTGTGTGAAACTCTAGTAATTTAGTAATTACTGTTTTTTTAAGTGAAATATTTTAGTTAAAAGGACTTGTACACTCGGGAGATTTCACCTATGCACATTTTTATTATTGGTCATATAATATATAGAGCAATATTAGCAAGAATACAAACTTTCAAGCATGAAAAGTCACACAAACCCATCGAAATAGGCTACATTGCACTTGGCGAATGTAAACGATTGTTTGTTTTGAAATTGGTGAGGCCTTCGCATGGCGCAACGTGGATGAAGTTTAATGTCAACATTGGAAGGAATCAATCACACTGTGGTGCAGGATCATCAGCTCTATAAGTTTGATTTTTGGTGTACGAGTCACTTTAAATTGTTGGAGATATGCAGAAGATCTTGTTTCTATTTGTAAATATTTTGCCAGATATAACTTAAGTATTTTTTTGTATGGGAGGTGGGAGTGTGTTCTTGTGTACCTCAACTAGCCTCTTTTTGCTGGATTGCTCTTTAGGGAATCTGGCAGCATTAAAAGTGTTAATTTACCATCACTTGTGCCTATTTGAGATGCCCTGTGAATTTGTGGGTTTTATTTCTTGCTCTTTACATTGTTGATTACCAGTTGAATGTTTATGCTTTTGTCTACAGGATCGCGACGGTGCAGACTCTGAAGGAGGGCGGTCAAGTCGCACGCCCAGCGAGAGCAGCGAGAAAGATTCCCGAGACGGCAGGGATCGCAAATTTCCACCATCGGTAAGTAAATTCCCAAAATTGTTGTTTCTAGTGGAAAACTTGGATATTGATTATTGAAAAATAGAAAATATTTGGATATTTGGCTTTCTGATCCAATTCAGACATCTGTTGTGCATTCGTCGCAAATGGGTGAAAGATTACCACAGTGACGTCAAACTCCATATTCACTCACTGTTGTGCATGTTTCAATGATACATGTCGTGAAGTATGGACATTTTGCAAGCAGCAGAAATCTAGTCAATGAAAAAAATATTGCTGTTGAACGATTTTTTAGTTTTGTTGTTTTAAAAGTAAATGCATTTTGGGGAATTACTACCTTTCTTTTGTAATTGTGGCACATGGATGAAAAAATCCCTCTGCTAACAAGCGACAATTCAAGTAATTTCATTTATGAGGAAATGTCACACTTGTTTTCATGAGGAGTTAAATGTGTGATGCGTGATTGTTTATAATATCTTGTGTGTATTTTAAAATTGTTTAGTTTTTAAATGGTCAATTCTGTTGCTTTTAGCTGTTTAGCTTGATCAGACAAATCTGGTCCAAGCTTGTGTATTTATTGTGAATCCGTCGTCTCTTCACTTTTGTTGTCTGTCCGTTAACAACCACCCATGTGTCCACTTGATCAATTTGTCTCGTAAATCTGCCACACACAAATTTAATGAGAAAATCTGTGCTTGAAACTTTAATTCTCATTTGGAAACTAAAAATGAAGACGGGCGGGATGTAGCACAGTGGTAGAACGTTGGCCTTCAGAACCAAAGGTCCTGAGTTCAATTCCCTCCCCGAGGGCCTGGCATCAATGTTACTGACACGATATTATTAATAGGATGCACTGTCTGTAGAGTGGCAATGCAGATATCATCCTTGGTCAGTCCTAGCCGGTGCTTGCAGGTTTACTGCGATATTCAGTGCTACAGATGTTGCAGGTTTCCTCCTGCCCTAAACTAACAAGTCGTGAATATTGGTGAAAGAAGCTAGAAAGCGACTAAACTCCCAATACCAAAAGAAATATAAACTAATATGAAATATGAAGTTATGATTTGCAGTTGTGGTAATTAAATTGAATTTGACCAAAACCTAATAGTGCATGCATTGTTATTTCTCAACAGATTGAACAAAGCCTCTAATCACAACTGAAATACAAGTGTTTCTTTTCAATGGGGTTGTGTTGATTTCTTTTTGTAAAACATTGTTGAGCACAAATCTCTGATTTGTTTGATGTGCTTTACAGTATTTTAACAGTAATTTAAAACCACAGATTAAGCTTTGTAAGCACCAGAAATGCTCGTGGAAAACAAAATTGCACATCATTAAGCAAATTGGACTCGATATTAAATTATTAATTAAATAATGTATTTATATTTGGACTTAACATTGGGACATTGTTGAGCATTTCTGGTTGTGCATGAGAAGGTTACGTGTTATAGCTGTAGTCAGTGTCTGTAGCTCAGAGACTTAACTCGTAGCAAGGGTGCATATCTGACCATGTCAAAACTCACTCCCAATTTGTCAGTTGTGCATGTTGTATTTGCATGAACAAAGCATGTCCGATTTCCTAAGAATCTTTTCATCTCATTTCCGATCTTCTGTATCGTGTATGCTCTTTAACTGGTGTTTGGCTTTCCGTTGCTAATATCTTAACTCCCTAATTCTCACGAAGATTCCTATTTTCCAATGTGTAATTTTGCTTTTTGTGAATTTAATTAGTCAGATTGACCCTTGCTAGTACCACAATTGCATGGTGGAGTTAGTCACTGATCTCAATTTCTGACAGAGTAACCAGACCTTCTCCAAAACCTATGCTCGGAATGTGCCTCCACGATTTCAAAAACAGCAACAGGAGCAGATGATGAGACAAGCAACATCCCAGTCGCCTTCCCAGCCTAGTCAACAGCAGCCGTCGCAGCAGAGCTCCGGTCAGCACCCGCAGATGCCACAGGGCTTCCGACCCGGCCAGGGACCCCCGCCACACTGGGTGGGGCCGCCGTACGACCCCAGGGCCTGGGGCGGCATGCCACCCCCATTCATGGATCCCAGATACGCTGGCAGAATCGACATGCCAGGTGAGATCTCGATACATGGCTGTTTTAATTCCAAGCTTGGTCTCATGTCTTGAATTACAGTTTAACCTCCCTGCTGGATTAAACAGACACTACTCTTTGGGGCATCTCTGGTTCCCTCCCAAGATGGAGAGGGTTAAATTGTGGCCTGCAATTACCAAAATTGTACACTTCTTGCAAATGACTAAAGAATGTTGACATGCATTTATCAACAAACTATAAATAACCAATACATTTATGTCAATTTGTTTCTCTGCAGGAATGCACATGTACCCGCCAACGATGCGTCGTCGTACAGACAGCCACGGTTCTGGCACGGACAGTCAGGACGACACCAGACAGCCAGAACAGTACGAGAGGGACCCGCGGGACCCCCGCACCTGGATGGAGAGGGGCTATCCTCCACCCCCAGGAGCCTTTGACGAAATGAGGAGGCCCTACTTCGACCCCCGAATGTACCATGATTATGACCGATACGACTATGAGAGAAAGTGAGTGGAATGATTCTTGATGTAGAATCTATGAAGATTGGCAATATGGGGAAAGTTGTTGACTAGTAATTTGGTATCTGACAATATCCATATTTAACGATATGAAACCATGCACAGATTTTTACTACCCTGTTATCGTATACGTAACGACACCATTAAGTAGTTCGTGCAGGAAACTTTGACATTTCCCCCTATGAAGACTCGACGATTTTGTGTAATCGACAGCTTTGGGAACATGGCCCATGGTCAATGAATCAAGTGGGCCCTAACTTTATTTCTAACTCCCTGGGGAATATACAACCCAAGTTGTAAGGCCAGCACTATGACCTGCCATGTTAAGGATATACTCAGTATTTCTAATGTGTATTGCCAAAGACATCTGTATCTTGTTGTCTGATGGCCACCTATCTTGGTTTTTTTCCAAGCTAAATAATTTCTCTTTTTCTGTTGCCAGAGACTATGAACACCAGGGCGACCAGGGTGATAGTGACGAACATCACCGCGACGGTCGTGAATCCGGACCTCTGGATGTCGACAAGTCCTCCAAGGATCTCGACCAGAGAAACTCCCATCCACGAAGTCCCGTCGTACAGAGGGACCCCTTTGATGAAGCCGGAATGGGAAAGGAAGATAAGGGTGAAAGTTGGGAGGTGGATGACAAGTGAGTATGCATAGTTGTGATGGTAACTACATTTAATTCCCAGTTTGGCTCTATATTACCATTTTACAGGTGTCGTCACATTGTGTAACATTTAGACGAAAACAATGGTTTTCCACATCATTGAGACTCTTTGACGAGAGCATAATGTATAGGAATGCCTCGCTAAGTTAGATAAGTTTTCTAAACAATAGCCAAATGAATTAACAGGATAACTAAGCTATTTAGATTGGTGGGTTGACACGGAAAATCAGCTATTTCAATGTGCCGTGGGGTTGGGGTGGGAATGCTTCGAAGAGTGGAGTCTTGCAAATAGTATGGATTCTTGCGATAACCACGTGTAGGTAAAGCTGCACTACGTTTGCCCCATCCTCCACATTGTTCTGATGCACCTTTAACCTCCTCCATGCTGAAGTCAACCAGACATACCCTAATCAGCAGCCTTTGCGTAGCTACTCCAGCAGGGAGGGTTACTGATTTGTACAGGGAACTGACCGTTGTTTGTTCAGTAAGATTGTTTCTTCGTTACTAATCAATCCAGTCATCTGTATACTTTAGTTACCTCTTGCTCTCCAATGATTTCAGACCTGAAAAGATCGCCCCCGAGTCTCGCAGACAAAAGTCTGACGTCGACAAGCGAGACGACAAAGATTCTGATTACAGAAGGAAAGACGAATGGGGAAATCGTTTTCCAAGCTCCCAATCTCGGCAGAACCGAGTCCCGCCGTCTCAACCACACAGAGCCTGGGCATCGGTAGATGAGGGCAAATCACGTAAGTGCTCTTCTTCTCAATATCATGATTAGAGGATCTTTATTTTGAAAGGGTCTCTAAACCCCAATTTGTTTTATAAACAAATTCTTGTTTACTTTCGGAGAGAGAGAAAATCAGGTTTTGCTCATAATTCCTCATAAAATATTCTAGTTGACTGTGAAATTGTACTGGAAAAGGTTTTGTAATCTCGCATCCAGAGTTTGACTCCGTTTGTAAGCTTATTGTGAGCCACGTTTGAAAGCTTATTGCGAGCCTTGATGTTATTTATGCAAGTTGGATATAATTTCACAATTGTTTGTTTGGTATTTTACAGGACGTGATCACCACTCCAGCTGCCCGCCACCAATTTCTGCACAACAGGCTCAGTCGGCACCCCCACCAAGAAGCAACTACATGTCGCTAAAGAGAAGCGCCTCGAACAATTCCACAAGTTCTGCGGCCTCGTCCGAGAGGAAAAGCGACTCTCCCAAGGAGCCTGTTCTTCACGAGAAGCCTGTGAACCTCAGGAAGGAGACGATTCGTGTAAGTGACAGAATCTTGAAAGCAACTCAAAAATAAAATACAATGAAATTTGGATATTTATAATCAACAGTAATCTTGATTTTCATTATATTGAATAATGACAATTAAAAAAAAATGAAATATGGCTCATCATAATTTGATCGCTTGTTTCAGGAATCTACAAAGAAAGAGCCACTGAGGGAAGTCGTTACCATCTCTGAAAACGCAAGGTCCGAGACTGTGTGGAATAAACGAGAAAATGAAAAGTAATTATAAATTCTAGATAGTGACTGATTAGCCTTGTGTGAATATAAATTACGAGATATTTTATTCTGCTTAGTGATGGAACCTACTGGAGATGCCCTGTGAAGCAGTGATCAAGATTAGACCAATAGTAAAACAAACAAAAAATAATCTAAGAGCATATTCGTTTCAAACACTCGACCAACCCTAGGGTGATGAAATTAGCCAATGACCAAACACTCATGATACGAGTTCCATTATTAGCTAATTTCATCACACGACCGTCGCCCTAGGGTAGGTTAAGTGTTGAATCGAATACGCTCAATAATTAATGCATTTGTGGTGGTTAATTTGGATACAAACTCTTTATTTCAGAAATGCCATAAAGGAGAAACTAGAACAGGCACAAGCCGAAAGCGCAAGCGAGCATCGAGAGGACAAGAAGGAAAAGCCACACGTCGACAAGGATCCCTTCGACGACAAGTCCATAGACAAGCGCGACCGGGGCGGTGGCAAAGACAGGCCACCGGCAAAGAAGAAAAAAGAGGAGCCGTACATGGACCGCTTTGAGAGGGACCGTGATCGGGACCGCACAGACAGGGACAGAACGAGGAGCATGCCTGGTCGCGGTCGCGAGTTTGTTCGCGGCCGAGGCCGAAGCAGGTCCCGTGGCGCCCGCGGTGCGATGGGTCCAACACGCGGCGGCCGAGGGAGGGGAGACTACCACAGCATGGACAGACCATACCGAGGTCCCAAGATGGACAAGGGTCCCAGCTTTGGACACTGGAAGGATCCGTCTCACGATGCAGAACCGACCGAGAGCGAAGACGTCGACACATCGAAGAGGCGACGCGGCCGTGACGAAGAGAGCGATGTCTCGGTGGACGAGACGAGTGGCACTTACAGCGAGAGCTCCAGTGAGAGGACGTCCGAAGCCAGGGAAGTCTCTGGGAAGGACAAGGAAAACAAGGAAGTAAAGCTTACCAAAGAAACCAAAGAGGAGATCAACAACACGCAGAAGTCTGCCAGTTTGCATAAGGACCGGAGCGGTGGTAGCCACCATGAAGAACGAGGAAGACCTCGACACAACGCTTGGAACAGGGAAAGACGGTTCGAAAACCATAAGTTTGGTGAAGTTGGTGAAAACGAGGACGACGACAAGGAGAAGATGGGCGGCTATCGTCAGTACAACTCTGGTCCTATGGGAGCCGGTTTCACTCCGAGGGGTGAACCTTCACGCAGAGGCAGAGGTGAGAAGTCGTGATTTGGGTGTCAGGGTGGACCCTGTATCCTGTGTAATTTCAGACACTAAGTGACACTTCCTTTGAACTGATCATATTTATAGAAGAAACCTGAAATGTTTGAAATATTCCTCCAGCGACATACAGCATTAAATTGATCAATGAAAGTATGACTAGATTGTTACATGTTGGTGAAAGATTCCCATAATGTTATGCAATAATTAATACCGTAAAGAATAGACCTTACACAACATCTTTATGTAATCGACTGGAAATCAAATTCTAAAATTTCGGCAATGGCAATCATTTTTAAAACACAAATTACTAAATATTGTTTTGTCGTGTATGAGTAAAATATTCCCGCTGCCATGCAAATACTAATTCATTAAATCAAAAAAACAAATATTGCTAATATGTCGGTCAGTTTGGCATAAATAACCAATGAGTACTAAAACATGTTGTTGGCTAAATGTGTAATGCTGGAGCAATGTTTGTTTTCAGGAGGAGGAAACGGCAGAGAGGGCCCTGCCAGAGGTGGACGTGGCAGAGGTCGATGGTTTACTGCTCCCCCACAGCGAGGGGGATTCAACAGACCACCAATGACCAATGGAGAACGAAGAGAATACAATGACACAGGATCTCAAAACAGGTAAACGTTGATTACTCCAGCTTGAAAAATAATCTCCTTTTCTTTTTCAATTTGTTTAACACTGCCTGCTGGATTTGGCACAGGCAGCGCTGTTTAGGGCATCTCTGGTTCCCTTCAGCACGGAGAGAGTTAATATATAATGATAGTTGTTGATTGCATCTTGAGAGACTTACTGGGATCTATATATTCCAGGTTTATAAAAGTTCTCTAAAATCAACTTTCTAATTAAAAAATAATTATTAAATTACTAATATTTAAAAAAAATTAAATTATAACAGGCGTGACCGAAGACCGGAGCGCAATCCACCGCCACCAAGGTTTGCTCGGAGAGGTGGAGTGGCGGGCGAACGCGGTGGACGCGGTGGCTTCGAGCGCGGAGGAAGAGGTGGGGGCCGTGGGAAAGCCAGAGGCGGCAGTGCCCCGCCCACCCCCAGCTACAAGAAACCCCCGCTAACCAAGCAGGCTTCCAACGAAGGCGAGGAGTGGGAAACGGCTTCTGAAAGCAGTGATGTGCTGGAAAAAAAGGATCCAAAAAACGAGATCAGAGACGCTAACAAAGATAAGCGCGATCACCCCTCGAAAAAAAGCTTCTCCAGCCAACGGCCCCTGAACGACCGGCAGAACCGGCGCGTGAATAATAGTGTAGATTCACGGAAGTCCAACAGCATGGAGAGGAGGAATTCCAACAAGGAGAGGTCCCCGAACTCGACAAAAAACGGGGCAGGTCCGGCCAACTCTGTACCAAGAGCCAAGGCAACTGTTAATGTTAACCACAAGGAAAACGTGAAGTCTGTGTACCGCGTGGATGGGATGGTGCCCAACGATCAAAATGCCATCAACAATGCCATTAACAACATTAACAGGTTGGTTGGAGCTGTTTACGTTGCAGGTCATGCATGATAAGTATTATGCAAATGTTGAGGTTATTTTATTTTAGGCTAATTTACAAAATTATTAAATTAAATCTTTTTGGACCTTTCTTGAAT
Organism: Lepetodrilus gordensis; assembly: GCA_034780695.1. Lineage (NCBI taxonomy): Eukaryota > Metazoa > Mollusca > Gastropoda > Lepetellida > Lepetodrilidae > Lepetodrilus > Lepetodrilus gordensis. The sequence goes on from JAVCKX010136275.1 coordinate 14,618, forward strand.
ACTTTATTGAATGTAACTTAGTGGAATGTCTTTTAATACAATAATAAAGCGTTTCAAGTTGAAGGTTACTTTATCTTGCTTGCCATGATGTTCAATAATATCTGTCAATCTACTGACGACTTATGTTGGACTGATTAGAAACCAAATTGCTGAGCAAGCTAGATAATTTTACCTCCGAATTTGAAATTCAGTATTGAAACTTGATGAAAGTAAAGTTGTTCTTTAAATTTTTTTTTAAATCTGTAGCTATTTCTGAAACGAACAATGTTGTCTATGCTTTCAAATTTATTTGCCTATATGGTTAACACTGCAGTTTAAGTTTGTTGTCTATGTTGACTACAAATATGTTGTCCATGTTGACTACAGCTGTGTTGT
>JAVCKX010136495.1:0-20065 GCA_034780695.1 Lepetodrilus gordensis
GATATTCTAAGTGAACTAGCACTATAAAAACTGGTGGAAATCCAGACTAGTCAAGCAGTACATATGCATGCAAGTGAAAAATTCTAGAAAGCGACTTTAAACCCCAAACCAACCAACCAACAATTTGTATCAAGACAAATCTTGTTTTAAGGAATAACCATCCAGCCAGTGGATAGACAAAACGTCTTGATCTTCTCCCAATTAGCACTAGAACACAGGGCTGAGACTTAAACCTAGTTTACAGCTACAACATTAGGGTGGGAAAAGGTGCACCCATCTATAAATAGCTATGATTACTTTCCCTGGCGTAAATCTACAGCTACAAACATGGGTGGTGACTGCCAACTTTCAACTGAAAGCTCGTAAAAAAAAATAATAATAAGATTTTGTAGTGGAAAGTAGGATTATAACGACATACAATTCCGTGGTTAAGTTCCATTATTTGATTACTTTCTCCTACATCGTGCATAACTGTATCAAAATGCAGTAACATTCCACCATCAAAGCAATAAACATTGATTCAGGAAATTTTCCTGCAATATAAACCCATTTAAATCGACTCTTTAAAGTTTCATCGACTCTGGAAATGTTTATAAGAACTGTATGGGTAAAGGGCCGCATTGTAATCCATTGAATTCCGGTATGCGGCAGTCAGTCGGTGTTCTATATTCACATGCTGCAGGACATTGTTCAGCTGCCTGCCATCTGTCGCTACGTCTGTTGTCGCCATCCACTGCTCACTTGTCACGGTGGATCCTGTGATATTCCCAGACAGGAAACTGCCGATGGCTCGTCTGCCGATAATCGCACAAAAGCCTCCGAAACTTTGGGTTGCATTCGCCGACTCGGAAATAATACTGGGTCATCATCATCGATACGCGACACAGATGTGGGTGTCGTAAACAGTTTGATCGGCACGATCGTCCATTCAGGTGTTCGCGCGTGCATTCACAGGCCAGTGTTTACCTGTCCGAGACCAATCTTCAACCTGGATTGTCTGCTCGTCAAACGAGTGCAGGCAAGGTCATTAGGTCAATCAGGTGACGAAAAACCACGAAATGCTTGCATTCACAGATTGTGTTAGGAAGAAAGAATATTGAAAGTGACTCTAAACCCTAATTAAAACAATAATAATAATAATGGCAGGAAATTACAAGACAAACTGAAAATAATGTGCACGATTGCGATCCATTTGATATTATAGTATACCAACAGTATCAATGTTGATAATTTTACATGCAGCAGGAATATTTCACCCATATGCGACAACTTTTAAAAAAACCCACAAGAATCTTGTCTAGTCATCTCTACAAAGCAACAAGCGTTTCCAAAACCGCATTCAAATCTATACTGTCGATTAATCGCTTTCTGCAGTTCCATTTCGAGACGGACATTTTCTTGCACATTATTAACGACCACCTATTTCCTGTGACAAGCGCACAAGGGTTGGATTCCATGTCAACCAGGGCACAGGTGCCAATCATATGAAGTTCAGAGATCGCAACTATTGACCAACTGAATATACCAATCAATTTTCATATTGATCAGGTAAACTCGACTTTCTTTCGCCGTTTTTGTTGTCAATTGCAATTCCAATATTTCAAGTATCTCAGATGTGTTACCGCGAACGGCGGGTCACCATGCCGTGTGACATGCAATCTATCGGCTTGCTATGGATTTAACTGCCACCTAGCCGAGTCACACGTGTCCGTGGCGTTTCCGACCGATGCAAGATGTCGATGCAAGATGTCGTAGGAGGGAGAGAACAGGTGAAAGTGCACCAGATCAGGTAACCATAGCAAAACTGTTAAATTCTTGATTAAGCACTCGGGCACAGCTTTTATTTCCCACACACACACACATTCAATCTAGCAAGAGAAACCTCCATGAGAGGCGTGGTTTTGTATACATATTTCTTCTACTTCGGTATTTACAGTATTTGATGGTGGTTCTTCAGAACATGCACGCATTCCAAGGATTTACAGTGGTTCAATGGTTCAGGTCAACGCAACGGCGAGGTCGCGAGATATTGCTTTGATGCGAAAGGTCAAATAGTAACTATACCTTATCCAATCAAGCCAAATCACTACGACCTGCAGATGCTTTACGCATGGTTCTGCCGATTGTCGACGGAAAGGTCGCAGTGTCATCCTGGAATTGTTCCAATCATACCCCTAGGATGCCTCAAGTCGGTGACAGTCATTGGGTGACACGGTGACAGTCATTGCGTGACAGCTGTTGGGAGACAATGCTGTTGTTGCCTATGAAAGGCAACACAAGCAAGGCTGGACATTACACAAGGATGAACACAACGATCCAATAATCCTTTTGTGTTTATTAATTGGTGAACTATGTAACGGACTGCCGAGACAATTACTGTCACCGGGATAATTACAGTAAAGGCAGATTTCTGTCGAGGTCTTGGATACTGGACTACTGGACAAGTCGTGGAGCTCAGTACAGTTACGAGGAAAGGACAAGACGCATAGTGGGAAAGACAAAGAAGAGGAAAGGACAAGTGAATATGGAGTTTGAAGCTTAACGTCGCTGCGTGAATCTTTCACTCGTTTGCGAAGAGGCAAAGCAGAGCAAAGGACAAGAAACGAGGCACAGGAAAGGACAAGAGACGAGGTAGAAAAGAAAGGACAAGAAACGAGGCAGGGGAAAGGACAAGAGACAAGGTAGAAGGACAAGAAACGAGGCAGGGGAAAGGACGAGAAACAAGGCGGACAAGAGACATACGAGTTCCAGACAACAAGCATTCCCCCCTCTACTTCTCAGCCTGCTGATATGTTGCACCAACAGGCCAGATAGACAGACATGCATGCACGTTCCTCCCCTTGAGCTCTACCTGTCGGAGGCAATCGGATCTGGCTCATGCCCTGCCACTTGTTTATAGGTAAACATCGTGGCATTCGTACCTGGGAGAGTGGCACGAGTCGTTGCACGCACAGACGTTGTGGGTAGCAGGACGGTGCAGGGTGCGACGTGAAATGTGAGACATTACGTCTTCTTGCAAGCACGCCAAAGCTGGGGGATAGGAGGAAACCTCCTTCACACGGATACCTATTTCACAGATATGTGATGATAGCTAGACTGAACTGGGATGAATAGAGACAGACCAATCTTCTTTTGGGGAACCGACAAGGTAAGATGAAATGGAGTGGGAAAACAAAACGGGACTTCTGCGGGATCGCAAGATTCAAATTAATACGGCATTCTGTGACAATCTCGGCTATCTGGGGCAACATACAATTCACAGCCTAGAAAAGAAACCATGTGCTGTCAAAACACAACTAACAGTAAGATAGAAAATATGTCATTGTAATAATTATTCCTTTAAACTTCTTCAACTACTGGCTTTTATAAGGAATAGATTGCACACATACTATCATAGAGAATGTTGTTTTTCTTTTTCCATACAAACTACATCTTTCATAAAATTAAAATTAAAATTAAATAAAACTTAATTTTATAAATTTTAAAGAGGCAAGACTGGTCTCCCCAGTACTGTTCCAAAGTTGGTTCATCCAAAAATTAATGGGTCACAGATAAATACTGAAAAAATCATATTTCTAAATTGCATTTATTAAAACTTTTCAGAATAATTCAGTGTAAACTTTACAATCACTATCTGACATAATATTAATTTAAGCTAATTTTTTTACGAGTTATTATTTTGAATTATTATTGATAAATATTCCTAAATAGCAGTTATTATTTTGAAATATCGTTGATAAATAATCCTAAATAGCAGAATGGAAACAGTGATATCTATCTGTTGTGGTGATAGGACTAACGTAGTTTTTAACCTATCATGACATGCCGATATTTTTTTTCACCACAGCTATGTTATCAGTTTTGCAGTATACAAGTGTAAAACTTTCCTCATATCTATTGACCCGACAAGAGCACAGACTTCAACAATAATCAATTTCACCTTCGCAAACTTTCTGCCGACCTTGAAAGTTTCACTCTTTAAAACGCCGGCAGTCTGGCAAGCCAGCATTTGTACCACGAGGAAGCAACCTGAAGCAGCGATGCTGTGACGTGTAATGACATTATCATTTCAGTTGCAGTAAATAGGAACACTGGTGATAATCTCACACATCTGCAGCGTAGTGAACAGGTTTACCACGCTCATCACAGAGTTATCACTGCATAAGCCAGGTGTATATTCAATCACGTTCCCACGTGCATTTAAGCATGCAAGCTAGTCTGCTTTAAGACCCGTTGGCTAACATTCACAACGGAAAGCATGAACGAAACTTGGCATGCTGCAATCTCTGCACATCAATCAAACAGATAACTTAGAATATATAAATGTGTTGGGTTTTTTTGTTGTTTTTTTAAATCACAAAAGCTAGGATGACGTATGGTATCTATGTATTTCAAAATACCAGTAAATATACTCGAAAATACTAGTTTTACGAATGTTTAAAAATATAGAAATTAATATTTTTTTTAAATTAATTTACATTAGTTCTTTTTAACCCTCTCACTGCTGGATTAGACACATGCACTGCTCTTTTAGGTATTTCCAGTTAAATGTATTTAAGATGGCATGTAATAATATTCGTAAGGATTTCAAAAGTCTGTGAAACAAATTTCAATCCAACCCCCACTCACCCACGCACACGTACATGCATGGTCTGCAAGTCCAAGCAAACAATATTAATTTTCAAACTCAAACAATATGCAGAGTTTGATATAGGCAACCAGTAAGATTACATCCTCACTTCTCTTATAGTAGCGAAAGAAAACTAACACTGCAACAGTAGCTCGAATCATACATCAAGTACAAGACCGATGGAAATGTTAGAAGGATCTATTTTGTATCACGTTACTACGCAGAAGATTCACAAAGCATCGCCAACTAAGCCAATATGCTTTCGATAACGGCCACTGTTAAAACATCCTCCATTAGTTTCCCGATATAGCTGGTGGTATAAGTTTATTATCTCAGCTTTCACAGCACTTACCTACTTTGAAATCTGACCTGCGGTATGAAACTCGCAACACTAATGATATTGGTGAAAGAATCTAGAAAGCGACTCTAAATCACAATTTAAAAAAAAATATATTTAAATTTAAAAAAGCCTTTCAAAATGTCTGATATCTATTTATATTGCCCGGGAATGCTCCAATCGAAGGGCTGGGATTGAGAGTTCTATAATCCATGACAAACCCGGTCTTTGTCGCGAGTGTTGATGTCAGTTACATTCATGTCCTGCGGACAGGCAATACAACTTCAGTTCCCATTCGATTCTCCTCAAATTATTTATGGTCTTGAACAGAACAGGTCAGAATGAAAGCTTTCACATTTAAACCAAATTGAACAACATCTTCTGCAATGATTCATTGGGTATCAAAGTGATATGTTGGGTACCACAATGACACATTAGGTAATGTAGTGTTCGACTGGGTACCACAATTCACTGAATATCAAATTGGTATGTTGGGTACCACAATGACACACTAGGTAATGCAGTTATCAACAGGGGTGAAAATTACGTAGATTTTCTCGTATTACGTCATTTACATTGAATATATTTTACATCATTTACATCCGGCGTAAATACACACCCCTTTCGTGAAACGCAGCCCTGGGTACCACGATTCGATAGGCACCAAAGTAATCTGTTGGGTACCGTAAGTACTTCCAATAGTGTAGTGATCCATTAGGTGCAAGAATGATTACCTAGGTACCACACTTACAAATGTAATATTTGGGTACCAGAATAATTCACTCTGTAGTTCATCGACTCGCTGGGTAGTATTCTGACACACTGCACACTAGTGATTCGCTGGGTACCAAAATGATTTACTAGGTTGTGGACCATTTAGAATCCATACAGAATAGATAATCTCTCAAACAGATTGTACTGTTGTTTCAGGTGATAACTTTCTACACTGAATGTTCACACTGAGATTCGACGTCCTGAATATTTGCAAGTCTCATTAACATGCAATTCTCAATTGCCACTCATTATCCTGCGTGTTAGAAAAACAAGGGGAAGCATTAACCAATCGTATTGCTTTTAGACGACCGCCAGTAGAATCTGTGCTGGGTATTGTTGAAGGAGCTATGTCTATACTCCCCATGGCTACACTAATGGCAGCTCAAGTGGAGATAACTCTTCCCGCTGCGATCAAATTATGCTTAACTACGTTTCTCCACATGCAGCAATGAATGGCCATCATTTTACTTTCATAAAGAATAAAACCTAAAATAAAAATAATAAACATTAGACGTGTCAAATTATTGGATGTGCTGGGAGCAGTTGGCGATATCTCATCATTAACATCATAAGCATGCATAGTATGGAATGATCAATACCTTTGCTATTCTACATACTTGTTTATACTATTCTGTTCATGTCAAACTTTGAACGATCATCCCAAGGATATCTCGATAATATTTTGTTCATTTCCTATTTCATTAGAACGTAATTATTATCAGTGGCGACGTCCCGTATGGGGAAATATTCCCGCAGCGACGTAAAGCACCAATTCAGTCAATCAATTATTATGTTTAATTGTTTCAATGCTTTGTGTCGCTGCAGGAATATTTCTCCCATGCACGACTAACAAAATGCAATACTAAATTATTTGAGGATAAAAATTAAAGTAAATAATGACGAGGATGAAAGTTAAAGTAAATAGCTACAAATAAAAATTAATGGAAGTAATATCCAATGCATACTTCAGCTACAATATCTTTGGCAGCCGACACTTTTGGCTTAAGGTCTTTACAATTTTAATTTGAGCATAGAAATACGACGACAACTCTTATTGATAAAAGTTTCCTGAAGGTCATCTGATCCAGATTTAATTAAATATTTCGCCTTAGCAAAATAGGCAACAGTTAAAGGCATAATATCACAGATGTTTATGGTTGTGTTGGACTGGTTCTTAGCTACAACTGCAAAATACATTCACTTGACATACATAAATGTAGATAAATATAGATACATGTCTCACAATTTGTTCATAGTTCAGTTGATGCATCAAAGACAAGATAAATAGCGGAACGTTAACTATTGAGTACTGGGGACTAAGTACATCAGTAAATAATAACTTTTGGGTTGATAAATCAAGCGTAATTAGTCTCAGATCGAAATTTGTTTGTCCATTATATAGGAAGTGGAAGTAAATACTGTTGGATCAGTCGCAAAATTAACACTTTCACCGTAGATCTTTTTTTTAATCGACTTACAGGATACAAGCGGACGTAAATAAATAAATAAACTGCCCCAAATGTTCAGTAAACCCTCCAATTACTACGAAAGGTGATAGAATGAGTAGTCCAAATTCCAACTGCCACGCTGCAAGTACAGCTCTTTAACCCTCTCACTGCTGGAGTAGGACACAACTATTTAGGGAATCTCTGGTTGCCTTTAAAACTGGAGAGAGTAAAAGAATAAGTATATCCAGATGCAACACCTGAGCACTAATTGTAGACTTACTTAATTTTTTTTTAAATTGTGGGGGGGTGTTGGGTAGGGAGAGAGAGCTGCTAGTCTTCCAGTTCAACGAAGACCCAGTAATATGGAATAATCTCAATTCAATTAAGAAATATGTTTTTTAAAAGTATTCTTTTGCAACAGTTTGCTATCAAAATCGGGTGCCATTTGTGCATGTACAAAATGCTTAATTCCCAGAAAATGTACATCAAGTTTATCTAGGACAACTGAGGCATTGCCCCTTTGCACAAAGGTAAATTAGAATAGGTTCCTTTGCACAATTCCTGGATAGCTATCGGGCATTGAAGACTTCCTCATTCCTCATTGAAATTCAGAGTTGTATTTGGGAGGACAAGCCATTGCCATTAGTGAACTATTTGTACTGGTTGTGAAGGAAGTATTTTTTTCTCTCTCATCCGTCTGGTTCTAAAAAAAAAACTTACTATCCAATTCATTTTATCGAAAACATCTGGATCCTGAAAGCAAGACTGGGAAGAGCACAAAGCAGTTAACACTTGCAATGCAAGAGGTATGAATTTAATAGGATGGAAGCCTGAAGGTACTGAGTTGGATCCATTCCTTGAAGTACTAAGTCGGATTCATGTCTTTTCTGATGGATAAAATACGTAAATCAATCATTCTCTGAAGAAAGTGTTTGACTATCTACCTGTACACATTTCAGTGGCAGGAAATAGCTCCGTTTCCATGGTCTGTCAGCCATTGGCAGTGTTTTCAATGGTTGTTTTGGCACAGACTCTTAATCATAAATACTGACTTGCAATCTGGCAAGACAACATTCTGTAAACAACTGACAAGCCATGCAGTCGCAGTTTTCAGTTCGCTCTTCCACTTTCATTACCCCCAGAACAAGAATAATGGAAATGTTACAGAGTCTGAATTTGTCGCAAGTGGGTGAAGGATTCCCGCAGAGATGTTAAACTCCATATTCACTGAATGACCAGCTCTGGTATTATACTTCCCAGGAAGTTGAGAAGGAAAGCAAGAGCAGTGAATCTTTGACAGGGCAATAATGATCACGAACATGGTTAAAATCATGAATTTAGTGCAATGTAAATGTGAACATTTATTATTTTTTTCCAGAATGAAAAATCGGTTATGAAATGTAGCAAAAATAACTAACAGACTTCTAGAATAGACAGTCATCATTGGAAACGATGTATTTATTTACGGCAGCCATATTGCCCTCCCAACCTCCAGACGCGGCTTAAACATGGTACCAAAGAAAATACCTACTGGGCACGGAAATGTATCATTAGGTTCCACTGTCTGCTGTACCGTTGGGTGTTCCATTTTGAGACAGACAAACATTGGTGGACATGACCACCAGCTGACTGCACTGGAAGTAGACTGTCACGAGACAGACAAACAGTAGTGGACATGACAACCAGCTGACTGCACTGGAAGCAGACTGTCATGAGACATCGATTGTGAAATGTAGATTGTCAAGATAGACATAGATTGTCAGACAGATGGTCATGAGACATAAATTGTCATAAGAAACGGATTGTAATGAGACAGATTGTCAGGAATAGATGTCATGAGACAGATTGCCAGAAGAGACGGATTGTTAGGAGAGCCATAGATTGTTATGAGACATTGTCGGAAGAAGCAGATTGTAATGACACTGACTGTCATGAGACAGCTTATCAGATATAGATGTCATGAGAGACACAGATTGTCAGGAGAAAAATAGATTGCCATGAGACATTGTCAGAAGAGACAGATTGTTAGTAGTAGTAGATTGTCATGGGAGTGTAGTCATGTGACCAACAGTGACATGAGACATTGATTATCACAAGAGATGTGTAGATTGTTAGGCGACACACACTGTGTCAAGAGAAAACATATACTGTCAGGAGACGGGAACGAACGAGTCCCAGAATGTTTCGTGAGTCGCCTCGCTGGTCCAGTAACTCAATTACGTACACGTGTCCGACTTACATAAGTTAGGATATCCCCCACCATGCTGTCTGAGTGTAGCAGGAAGTAGTTCATCTATATTCTAATTATCTCGCCCAGTATTCTCTGGGTCGATCTTCTGCTTGGAGAAACTACGTCCAGCCACAACATTATTATGCTGGCTAAACTCTATATAATGCAAAGTCTAACAAATTGCCAACATTATCAATATTTTTTGAAGGGAGGACAAGGAAAATAGTATATAATTACAATATTTAAAAAGTATATATATTGAAACATATCAGCTGAATCAAGATCACAAAAATACATTTATGAATACAATATAAATTACAATGCATCACTACCATGAGTCAGTGAATTATTGTTTTACGTCACAGCGTGAATCTTATCGTCACCATGAAAGTACGCTTTCAAAACTAAACGATAAGGAAGACTGAACGACAAAATAGCCAGGAAATGATACACTTTGGTTCCTGATCCAAAATATCCGAAAACATGCTACTTCCCTTCCACCGAGTCATCCAGACACTTAGCGATACTATTTTCTGGTTAACAACTCCCAAGTAAACGTGCATTAATCAATATACCAAGGAGCACATACTTTTTGTACACTTTAGGGATACTATTCGCCAGATAATTACTCTAGACTGACAACTAATTTGGCAAGAATCGATAAATATCGAGTAGTACACTCAGGGACGTCTCAAACGACACGCAACTTCCCAACAAACTTTGGTAACGCCTCCTCTTGACATTTCTGAACCAAGATATTGTGCGAGAACTTTCATAAAAACACTGCAGATATTTATTTACAAACTATATCACAATGCTATAGACACTCTCAGGCTAGAGATTGACTTGGCCCCGATATCACAAAACATTGAGTATTATTTTAGGCTCCAGCCCAAACTTAATTGGAATAAATGAACAAAACTTCCGAGCTGAGTATTAAATTGTACTCGAGGTTTTGTAACCTTGAGGCAGGATATTCCATAAATATTTATTACAACTGAATCTAATCGATATCGTAGTACAAGATACGCTTTCTCAGAGTAAAAAATAAACAAGGTCAGTGCATGGAGGTAGTTTATCTTCATCTGCAATTCATCTGTTATTTACTTTAAAATATTTTAAGGAAATCACCGTCATTACATTCTATATTAGTCACCATGTATTCTCCACAATATTATTCGGGGTAAGATGCATTGGTAATATGGTAGATGGACATGGTTTATATCCTATTATTTTACATTGTCATATGGTAGATGGATATGGTTTATATCCTATTTTACATATTTTATTTTATTTAAAAAAAAGCAAATACCAATTGTTTCTTATTTGCAAAGAAGCAGTATTTGACATTGTGAGCAATTTCTTTCAATCACATGAAAACAACCAAATAAATAATAAACAAAAATAAATTCTTAAAAATACAAAAAAAAGTTTAAATATTTCAAAAATAGAATAAATTGCCCATAATAGCGACTGCACACTAGCGATTTCCATCGCCGTAGTGTGTGTGTGTGTGCGTGCGCGCGTGCGTGCGAGCGTGTGTGTGTGGAAGAACCAATCCTCTAGCATTGACATCGAGGACTTCTGACAACATTGATGATGAAATTTGATGACATTGATAACTCACCCTCTTGACAGGCCCGTAGACTTCAAACTCTCTGCGCAGCTTCGACTCGCTGGTGTCATAGTTCTGGAAAAGAGAGCAACAATTAAGAAACTTTGAAATTGTCTCTGAATTAGAACCTGAAAAATGAACTGACATTTGAAATAATCGAAAGACATTATTTTGGATTGGACCTCTGTGTCGGAATGATTCATGGAATACACACACATTCTTTTTATCCATTTTCAGTTAGTAAGGTACTCCACATTTCCAAATCATAGAGAGAAAGACTGTAGAAGTGAATACTGATGCAATTTTACTACTAAGCTATATCATGGTTGCTGTAAATTATTATGGGAATTGATTGAGATAGTTTGGATTTTACAATGGGAACCATAATTTCTCACAGACAGCATGGCATTATTGTTCCAATTTTGTCATACAGACCCTTACGGACCCAATGTCTTACAGACCCAATATCATACAGACCCAATAACAAACAGTTAGTTGTTATTTATTGCTTTAGGTCACAGCGGGAATCTTTCACACATACGCGACGATAATATCATACAGACCCAGTCTTACAGGCCTGAGAGCCACAGTTACAATAGATGAACGCAAGATTATATCATAGAGTGTGAGACAGTCCGATACATGCTCTTGGAGCGAGAGAGTCCGATACATACTCTTGGAGCACGAGACAGTCTGATACATGCTCTTGGAGCACGAGACATTCTGATATATACTCTCGGAGCACAAGAGTCTCAAACGTGCTCTCAAAGCCCTTGCAATCTTTTTTCTAGAAAGCCAGACTGATGAGACAAATGCTCATCTTGTCCACCAATTATTTCAACATGAAACACTGACATCAAGTCTCTATAAAGCTGATTTATCTGATACTTTAAAAAAAAAATCCAATCAATCATCACTTCGCAAGTCTCTCTCTAACTTATCAATTCTATCATTCAGGTTCATTCCGAGAGTATGTCTCAAGGAAAAAAAACACCACGATCAATGTCGTACAACTCAAACTGTCGCCAGATTTTACACCGTTCTCCAATCAATCACGATTACGCAGGGAGAAAATCAAATTGGGAGACAATAATATTTCATCTGGGGGCATGATTTCCAATTTTATCATTACCCAGATACATCAACGTCTGCTGGATCAGCACACAGATTGCCTGGACCACAAGACTCTGGTCGCGTCTGGATCCACTTTGGATCCACTTACGCGACGTGGTACCACCGAGTGCACAGACCTTGACATTGCTCCTCTGTGACCTTTCTGCACAGGATATTGCACCATTACATGGCGTAGTCTGAATACATAAAGTTTATCTACATATTGCGTTTCAGATGGTCTAATTCATAACGACTCGAACAAAAATTAAATAAACGGTCAACATCGAACATAACAGATGATTCAACGTCAAATATAAAATATGCAGTTTATCTAGATATTGCGTTTAAGACCACCTCCTCCATAATGACATGAACAAATAAATGTTGATGCCGACTATAACAGAGGCATCAACAATCAACAGGTTTTAAAGTTTTCTAAATGCCGGTACACATTTACCTGGCAAGATGAAAGTCAGCGACCCGACCTCCCAGTATACAAGTCAACACCATTCCCAGACCTACCTCCAATACCTAACCCACCCTCAGGTCGTAAACTTCAAAGAGACGTACATATCTGAGAAGCCTCATTCTGGTTGTCTTGAGCCTCTCTCTGGGGACACTGCACCATCCCAGTGGCTTATCCCAGTCTCAGGATCACACTGGCTTATCGCCAACATTAATAAATTAGGGAATCGATTAAGGACAACACCTTGTTGATAGAGGGTGCAGCCTCCTACCTGATAAAGCTGTCAGGGTTTTATTTAAACCCTCCAGGAAATTGGGCAGTAAATATAGTTTGGACAGATGGCCCAACACTGCCAAGTCTGGCAATGCAGAGAGTCCTGGGTATCTGTTTCTCAAAGCTCTCTTAGCCGCTAAGGGACCATAGCACTCTCTTAGCAATGTATTAGCTATCGGCTAAGAGAACTAGAGGCTTCACACGACCTTGACATTGCCACTTCCTGGACACATCTCCAGCACAGTGACACCCGTATATATCTAACTTTACATAAATCTGTGAACAAGACCGTTTGGTCGATTCCAGATTTCAAACTCATTAACATTCTTGATATGGAACTAATAAAAATAGACGACTGAGGAAATTTCAATTAGTAGCCGACAGGAGATTTCAATTCCAATTCTTCAAAATACAAGAATCCTGCAATAGTGTGACATTTATATTCAACGAATTGATGTCGTCAAGAACATGTTTAAAAAAACGGTATAATCATCTTGTGTATATTGATCTAGTCTAAAGTTGTTTCTATTCATAATAGATGACACTACTTGCACTGAAAGCTATACCAGGGTATCGCTTCTCAAAGCTCTGGTATCCACTGAGAGACAATAGTGCTCTTGTAAGAGCACAATCCCCATGTATTAGCGATCACTATGGTCCTTATGGTCTCTTAGTTGATGAGCTTCGATACCCAGTGCCGGATATTTGGTGGGGGGAAAATGACTAGCTTAGACACTGCTAAATCTTATGTGGAATAATAGCATTTAGAAAAATGTACACATTTATCAAAAAACAGGTATTTTCTATCCCATGAACTGTAGAAAATGAAGGAAATATTTGTAAGTTTAAAAAAGAATATACGTAAAATGTTAAATCCCTTAAAATGTTAAATCTCAGGGATCGGTCCTGCGTGATACAGTAATTGTCATGACATCATCACTGTCGGCGTAGCGCCATCGTCCACAGGAAGGCACTAATACACTTTTACCACAGCAGTTCAATATTGACGTCATTTGATGCAGTACCCGGAATTCTTTCAATTAACGTAGTAGTATTAATAGACGTATTAACCATCCTGGAACATAACCAATTCCTTGATAGTAAACTGCAGACCATTAGCCCAGATTGTAACTGAGATTGAAACAGCAACAAAAGCAAACAAGCCTATGTTTATTCTAGGTAAACCATTGTATCAATTCCTATTGTTAAATACCCCGGGGCTCTGCGATTAAAAAGCTGAGGATGGTTAATGGAAACAATTGGAAACAACAATAAAAATTAGATAATAGCTCTCATTAATGAAAGTAAGAAAATAAATATGTGTTCTAAACTGCTAAGTGAATATGGAGTTTAATGTCGCTGTGGGAATCTTTCACGCAGCTGCGATGATTCTAAACTGGAGTGAGTAAATTATTGTTTTATGTCAGTGGGAATCGCCCATACGCGATCATTTTAAATTGAAGATTTTCACGAATAAAAAAAAATGTCCTGAAAGAACTTGCCAGAATGTGTTATATCATATAACCAAATAATATCTATTACATCAAAAACAATACTCCTCAAATACATTAACAATTACAATAGATTGACATTATAGTGTCATAAAAACTTTTCTTCTAATTTGTTTCCATGAGATTCTTGGAAAATGCCAACATTGGGGTTTTTTTGGTACCAAAGTTCAATATTAGTCAGTAAACTTGCTTCATAGATGTATTCTTGGATATCACTCATAAAAGTGCAAAAACATCTTGTTAGAAAAAGTGCAATCAACAGGAAGTTGTCCAACATTGCCGAAACCAGCTGCAGTCAACAATCACAATCTATATCTTTTAATCATTCATGAAATCACTTTTTCCCCCAACCACGTTTGTATTTTACCAACCATGCAATCCCTCAAGATTAAATTATTTATCCATCTCCTGTAAAATGTACCACCAAGCAACCATTATCATCGTTGTAAAAACAAAAAATATTAATTTCTTCCACACTTAATCGGGCGCATAACAGAAATTGATCTGGCAGATTGGGTCTGGTTGTGGACATTACTGGATGACGATACCTGGCAGTGTGGGCAACAACCTGCAGTAAGGGGCGGCAGATTTTCAATTCCCAGTAAAAACTCTTCTAATAAAAAACCCTAATATCCACTTAATGCTGGGAACACACAGGCCTGCATGGCACTACAGCTCTTCTGGGATCTAATTCCATCCGTTTTATCTCCGGTAACCAACATGGTCTGTTTTATCTCGAGGTATTACCCAATCAATATAGGAGTTCTTGACCAGACACTTATATTTTTTTAAATGTTGGTGCAAATCAATTGATCTCGAGGACATTAAGACGAAATGTGAAACCTCAAAAGGAAATGTTCTTGTAAAATTGTCCGTTTAATGTTTCATGTCAAAATCTATGCAAAGGTACTTGAACACAACTTGCACTATTGCACCTCAAATTGGGACTATTACAATGAAGGGGTCAGAATTGGTCAACTGTGAAGCCACAAGATTTCATTTCCTTTGAAAGGTAGACAAGATGTTAACAACAAAAATGTACAATCTTAGCCTCCAACGCTTGACTTACTCCTGATGTTGCTATTTCAACGATGAGCAATACGACAATTTTGATGAAGACAGGATGTTATATGCAACAGAAAAAAATACATTGGAAATAAGAAATTTGTTTTTCAAACGACTACATGAATGAAATGACTACCATCGGTTGACATTATTAAACAGTGTTGCAAGCAGGCTACTTTTTCCCTTCTATTCAGCCAAAGTAACCTTAAAACTGATATACAACAGTCGTTGGGTGTTAAACCCTCAGAGGGTGCACTGGTCGATCCCGTGTGAACAATTCAGTGACAAATCTCAGAAAGAGTTGATGAATGAACCTGCCTACACGCAAACACATCTGACGGCACCTTTCCATTAGCGATCACTCATGTTGCCTTGAAATTTGTCCATCCCCAGATAATAGCTACCAAGTTTGAAAAGATAAATTAACCCGCTTGCTGCTGGATTAGGTACATTCATTGCTCTTTAGGATGCTCCAGTTGCCTCCAGCATGGAGAGGGTTAATTCAAAAGTGGTTTATTTTTATCTCGTCAAAAGTGATTATTTTTTTCTCAAACATGGTGTATTTTCATCAAACATTTTTATTTTACTCAAAAGTACCTATCCACACAAGTCAGCAGTTGAGCTGGTTACCTGGAGTTTGTTATTCTTTCTTTGCCTCCTCCCCATCCCACCTGTTCCCCCTTCTCTCACTTTCCCTAGACTATTACCAACCAGTTGCACCCAATCTGTGTTAAACCCACCAGTCTGCAGTGGCTATAGTAAACACCAGTAATATCTGCCAGCATCTTTAACCCTCTCCCTGCTGGATTAGGCATAGGCACTGCTCTTTATGGTTATGTCTGGTTGGGCCAGATTACCAGATTAGGCCAGATTACCAGATTAGGCCAGAGTACCTTCAGGAAGAACCTGCTGCAATACTGTGCAGCAGCATCTTGAACATTTCACTGCTCATAAAATCTTTAATTTTTTTTGGGTAGAAATTGGATAGAATTGTTTTTTAAATATCTACGTCATATTAAATTACAAATTATAAGCCAGTCAGCTCGAGCCTACTGCTTATATTCTTCTCCATGGGTATACTAAATATAACCACGAGCTGTAAACATCGTGTGAAAAACATCTCCAAAAGTCAGAACGCGAGTTCAAGCCTTAAAAGTGGTACCTGTAGAACGAGATATGCGCATTCGGATTCCGCACGTGCACGTAACGATTTGTACAGCAACTGTTTAAAACATTACGCGAAATATGAACACAGGATTTCTGCTGTATCAGATACAGCTATCATGTCAATGGTCAACAGCACGGATCCAATGATTAACAACCATCTCGGTGGTACGACCAAACATGCCATCATACTATTAATTTCATCAAGTCCAAGCTTAGAACCCATTTGGAGTCGAAGTTAAGGTACTTAAACCTTGAGCTATCACTTTGTCTGCTTGAGCATTTGCCAAATCCTTTAGATAAAGAAGAACTTGCTCACGGAGTGAATGAAAGGAGGCTAATGCATCTGGTGCATGCCGTGTCGAGGGGGAATCCCAAGCTTGTTTACGACGCCATCCAAGACATGCAGTCAACCAATGTTCACAGAAATAAATTGTCTAATGTGTGTATGCACTGGAACTAACGTGAAAGGTTCATCTGCATTGATACAACAAGAGCTGTTGGAAATCTGTAAATGCACATGCAGAATGAAAATCAGACACATGAAAGCAAATAATTTTTATCTTTATTGAATTTAATTTCGATAGCACATGCCAAAAGGGCCAATTCTGACAGAAATTCCTTTCACAATGGCTACATGGGTTACTAACTCGTAGAACTACCAATTTAATTCAGATACGATTCAAAGCCTGAACAAGACCCTCTTCAATATGTTCCTAATGCCCTCAATTCCACCAAAACATCGATCATTTCCATTAACCCAGAATTCGCACTGAAATTGGCCAGTACATCTAGAAAGCTCACTTCACGGCTGGCTAGTCATTCACGCGAATAAATGCCCTAGTCTACCGTCCTTTAATTTCCAAGCTGACATTAGAACACACGTCTCCACGTTTTCTTTCTCCTAGCAGGCATGTACTCCGGAACTGTCTGGTGGCAGCAAGAGGTCGTGCATGTTCCTCTGAACCTTCTATTGGCAGCTAGGGAGACTAGCCATTGATGCTAGTGCCCATTCACTAGCCTGCTCTTACAGCAACGCGTAAACCCCAGTCCTTGGAAGCCAGGTCCAACGGCATTGGCCTGCAGACCCACTGTGCGGCAGTCATGAATGAAGATGTCAGATGTCATTGCACGTCTGCTCCAGTAGGTCGTCGCGAAGTGCCATCAGCCCGACCGGCCACTAGCTCGCTCTCTGACTTTATCAATCAATCGGGGAGACCGCTATCCACTGAAGCTTGGACTCGCGATAAATGCTGCAATTAACATGCACTCTCTAGAAAGGCTCGATCGCCTGCTACATTCAGCGGTTCCTGATCTGATGGACATTCGTCCAGATAGGTAATCGGGTAGACATAATCGGCCCAATATGCACACAATGTCAAAGACGGAGCTTTCGATCCAATGTTCGCGCATATAACATTAGTAGTCTCGGTCACGAATCTCGCGATCCCCTGCTACGCTATCAGACAGCCTCAATTTTTTCAGCGATAATCAGCGATTTCTTTTAGATACCTTCGCTTGTCATTAGAGACATGATCGGGGTGATCAGCGGTTTATAGGTTGCAGCGACGACCCGGTCGCTGGACCTAATACAATGCTGGAAGCCATGCTCGCAGATAATGTCTTAGAATACTTACAACCAGTTGGTTCACTTACAAATGTGTCCTTTAAAATGTACACAGAATCAAAATGTACATATAATGGCTGCAAAAAACTATTGCACTGTCATTGGATAGAGATGGATGATTTTGTCTTGCACGAGTAAGACAATACACATCTGGTCAGGTTAAGACGGGGTGGTGTCCGTGAAGACGTCTGGATAGCAGGGGTACCTACAGATTGAGCTAATCTGGTGGAGGACTCGGTTTTACTTAACCCTCTCTTTGCTGGAGGCAACAAGAGATGCCCTAAACAGCCGTACCTGTGCATAAACCAACAGGAAGAGGGTTAAAAATACAGACTTTACCTTTCGCCCCAATTAATTAGTCAAACACTGAGGATTTTCTGCTTAAACACCACAGCGGAATTTTTCAACCTATCGCAACAATTCTTCAGTTACGACCGCCCTTCGAAAGAACATGGAACATCCAACTATTTGTCAACCAGAACGCTTCAAGTCACCATTAACCCTCTCCCTGCTGAAGGCGACTTAGCTTCACATGCAGAAACAGAACACTTTGATTTTATTCAGCAGTGAGAAGGTTAAACATGGACAGTCATAATGCTTCTCAAGACGACAATCACAAAACAATCCAAGCAGGTTTTTTTCGAGAGAAGAAAAGAAAGCCAACACACAAAACAAGTTCTCAATGAATATATAATTCAGGAGAATAATCTACTTCCCAAAGTCGATCAAGAGCTGAAGATATTACTGCTTATTTTTCTGTGTCGACTTCATGACCATTGGCGATCAATGCCACTCCTGACTCTCCCCATTATGATTCATACAGCAGAAAATATAGTATTCAACTGGGAGTTGGTATTGTCTCGTGGACGCACCCATTGGCCGGCGCCGCGTTGCTATGACAGCCCGAGGAGAAAACGTCATTATCTCCTCTCTGCGATATACGAGATAGATAAATATATCTATAACATGGGGACTGGATGAAGTTTTAATCATCTTTACTTCTCTTATCACGACATCATTGCCGTTTGTAATAAATACAATATGCCGTTGCCGAGAAATTTAATCTACAGTGTACAATTCTTCTGCTTCTACTCTACGTCGACTTGGAAATGAAAATTAATTGCTCTTGTCCACTAGTATATCATTTTCAGCAGTGCTGAAGATGTCATCATTTATATATTAGTTCTATCTTGATGAATATTTACAAAAATAGCATTGCGACTACAAGATAAATGGTACCCTGGCTTCTTTGAATAACATTTAAATAAGTATAAGAATTTCATGAGCAATCGTAGAACAAAAATAAAATAAAATATGGCGCAAAATATATAAATATTTTTGTTATGAAATATAGTGAAACTGTCACTTTATGCATTATTCTACTTCCACTGATAAAAATATTTACCATGTTAGTATCCGATTCTTAACCATTTTCCTTTTTCAAAAAAATGCCACAATATATAGTTTTATATGACTTCTACATGGTCAGATGCTCTACAGGCTTTTATGTGACATGCCAGGTTCTCTCACGCGCTACCTGGGTGACAATCTAACAGTGTTACAAGACCTCAATGCTGATCAATAACACTATGGACATTAGAGAACACCACAGGGGTTTTCGGGGCGGGATGTAGCGCAGTGGTAGTGTGTTGGACTTCGGAGCCAAAGGTTCCAGGTTCAAATCCCGCCCAGGGGGCCCCGGCATCAATGTTCGCAAAAGTTATCTTTCCGACGTGATATTGATAGGATGCAGTTATCATCCTTGGTCTTGTCAGTACCAGCCGGTGCTCGCAGGTTTACTGCAACATTCAG
>JAVCKX010137158.1:0-19967 GCA_034780695.1 Lepetodrilus gordensis
TCTCTCTCTCTCTCTCTCTCTATCTCTCTCTCTCTCTCTCTCTCTCTCTCTCTCTATCTCTCTCTCTCTCTCTCTCTGTATTTTTTTTTATATAAACATCAACACAGCGAATTTAGTAGCCTGACTTTCCGTTTGGCTGGATTGGCTAACAACCAGACTGTCAGATCCGGTTTGGGAGTGTTCATACAAGGTATTAGGATTTCATGGGTCACTATTTGATATCAACACCGTTTTGCCTTTCCACGGCAATGTAGTATGTCGCCACGGCGTTACATTCAAACTTTGTCGCCGTGTACTTTCTTAAAGTAGACGGCCACTCAACCTACGATCTAAAAAGAAAAATAGTTCATATCCACAAAAAAAGAGATAATATCCGAATTTGACGTTTTTGAAATATTTTTAAAAGACGCCCGCCAAGCTATAGTCGACATGGCTGGCCAAATATGTGAAGATCGAAAGTTGTAATGATCTGATGTTAACGAGATTGCCAATCTTAAACACTGCTACAGTGTTTGCATTTAATGCATTAGGAAAGGTATGTAATAAATGTAGATGACGCTTAAGCATTTGCGTAATGTTCAGCAGCATACAATTCATTGATCCAACCACCTGGTCCCAATTTCCCGAAAAAAAACTTGAGTTTGAGCTTTTACTCAGCTGAAATGTCTCTCACTGACTCAGTGGTGTAACTTGAGTATGAGTTTGAAATTGTACTCAAGTTACAGCCCTGAGTCAATGGGAGGAATCTCAGCGGAGCAAAAGCTCAAACTCAAGTTTGTTTCGAGAAATCTGGACCAGGCCCAGGGATCGTATTCACGAAAGGGTTTAAGTCAGCTTTTGCAATATATTTGGTCTGGTGACAGGGCTCCCTGTACGAAACGGCGCAAATCTAAAGTAACGTAACGCCAACCGTACTAATGGCGTAGTCTCTGGCCAAGGTTGACGTTAACGCTACCTTACAATCACGCCGTTTTATATAATGAGAGCTCGCTATCCTATCCTCTAAGATACAATTACGATCTCTTTGTAGTGTATTAACTATCGGCAAAGAGCGCGTTATGGTATCTTATTGGGAAAGAGACCTTCGTGAAATGATACTCTGTATAGTAGATAGCTGAAGACGTATTTCTAGTTCCAAAGAAAAGTGTGTAAGATGGGGCCCATTGCAAAAGTTGTGTTTGATTGTAAGTATTTTATTTTGGAACCTGCTCCAAATGTAAGGCTGCATGCAACGCTTTTATCACTGCACTAGTTCTAGCTAACTGTATTCTCAAGTAGTGTAGCGAAGAAAAGTGTTTCATGCAATGGAAATATACTTGTTGCTGGTTATGAAAAGTTCATCTACAATTTCAGCTATAAGTGTTCAGTGCAATATAGTCCCGGGGCAATATCCTATTTTGACCAAGTTTTCTATAGTTGGCTTAGTCAAACGTTATCGAATCTATGCCTAAAACCTCAGACTAATCCAATAAAGAAAACTTAGTCAAAATGTGTCGCGAAGTTAGTGTTTTGCTGACTTAAATCTTAAGCTGTTTACAGGATACCGCCCCTGATTAATACGCAGATGTAATGTGTATGCATGATGCTGGTTGTGAACGTCCAAAGGTATGTGACATCATTCAAAATGCTGTTTGAGAGATTGACGTGATTCTCCATGTAAACATTACTTATTATCTCTGACAGACTGTTTTTCACTGCGCAGAATTAGTTCTCATGATAAGAATGCCTCGTTCTGAACTAGTCCATATGGAGAATAGTGTCACTTACGTGTTGAAAGTCGATAGTGAAGATGTGACGGTTGTTTTCGTCTTATATTGAACACCTGTCTTCGATGATTGCTTAGAAAAGCCAACGTTTAATATTTGTCTTATAAAGGAACTCATAACGATTCGTGTCAGAATTCGACACCTCTTTCAACGTCAACCGCTATGTGATGTGATAACATTGGAGACAAACCAACACATTCTCATTATCGATCTCACTGATCGATGTAAACATCAACAAACATAGAACATGGTGAAAATAGACGTAAAACACTGGTGTTACTTTGATATACAGTTTATTCTGTACAAAAGATACAAAATTCATAAGAGACATGTATAAACCAGCGAGATCATATCTAATTCCTTTTTACAATTATCTCACCGTATTAGTAGACATATTCCAACGGCTTCTCTTTGTTACAAACATGACATAACTAAAATACCAAACATCTATACTTTGTGTACATTCTGAACTCAATGGTAACTCTAATATTGTCATTACGAAGTTTGAGATGCCAGCACCTGCTATATACGATTATACGAACATTGTATTGATGGATGACTGCAAGAAATAGTTTCCGCAATTTTTAAACCAAATGAACAGTGTTCAACAGGTTAATGCTTGGTTTACTGAATTGATAACCTATTTTTAACCCCACATAAGACATGCACATTTATGGAAGCAATGAGAACACGGTATGGGCATATTTTCTAAAAATAGTGGAAACTATAAAGGGATATTTCAACCGATGATGTTAAGCCCAGACAGAACCGCAGTTGTATGTTACAATGATGGCAATTGCAGAAGATCATAAACTACATATTTCGGACGAGCCCATTGAATGCTCATTCTTGTTGCTTCTATACATTTAGCATGCCATGTTTAGACATGAATGTTTACAGTTTCTAAATGTCTTCTACCAAACCTTATCTATTCATTTACCAGTTCTAAATGTAACTTAATACATTTTAATATTTACATATTTAAATTCATAAATGCATATAGTTTCCCCCTTAAATTCTATTCTGATTTTGAATGCCAATTTCAAGAATACCCAGACGAAATAGGCATTGGCCTATTTGTACCAATATATATATATTCTAAAATTATCGTGGCTAAAGTTTCCTCAACGTAGGCAAATTGTCTACAATATACACCTTCCATACTCACGCCTATATATATGTGTACTCATTACCATACGCAAACATCGCAAAACACGGAAAATCATTCATCTAGCATACACACAGACATACTGCACTAATACGTAATCAAAAATATATATAGTAGAAATATAATAAGACATAGCTGAACAATGAGACAAATGTTCCCTTTCTGCATGTATATGTTCACAATGATATTACATATGTACACAGTCATGAAAAACATTGGTATAAAATATATTTATATATACTGCCAAGCTTCTTTCCCAGGGTGAGGTCAGAAATGAAAATGAAATAAAGCCTAAAACGTTGTTACAATGATGTTAAGCTGAATTTAACCACCTCATAATTACACCAGATATTCTTCTAGGAATCAAGACGGCGCCCAATGAAAGTCTATAAAGTCGCTTCTCGTCATGGTACGCCCAGTCCTTCACAAACTCGCTATCACAAGTTAGGTCCACACATTTAGAATGTCATGATCAGTCAGTTCTTAGTAAAGTCTTTATGTGAGAGATAAACACACACACATACCAACTGCTGTGCTAGTTCTTACTGGGTGGGGGTGGCACGGACATCCTTGTTGTCCTTCCATCTGGAGTAGTGCCTCCAGTGACGGAGGTACCACTTGATGAGGTCGCTGAGGGAGATGAACGACTTCTTCGTGGTTCCTTTGGCCGTTTCAAGCTTTCCATCTGTTGAGGGAGAATATGGAATGCTTGATAACGTTGAGGAACCGGACTTTACATCTTCTTCACCGTCTTCGCTGTCCACGGAGGTCGTCTGATCTACCTCCGTGTCGTTGCTGGCTACGGTGGAGTTGAGGATTTGGACACCCGATAGAGTAGCGTTTGAGGCAGCTTCGACTTCGCTGATGTTGTTGTGTGGACTCGTGGAAACGACTGCAGCAGTCGAGTTATCTGTTTCCGTGACGTTTAACGTTTCAAGTGTTGCGTCAGGTTTTGATTCTACGCCAGTGGTTTCTTTTGGTTTAATGTCTACTTGATCTACGGGGTTGCCTACTGATGCCATGAATTCATTGATGGATGTCCCATCGTTTAACACGGGAGTAGGAGTCGTTTCGATCTTGGTGACGTTTTCTGAGACATTGGCTGCTTTCCCGTCCTCTGTAATCTTGACTGTGACATTGAGGGTCTCGGCGGTCTTGGCAGGAGCAACCGTTGTTGTAGAGTTGACCTCAGTAGTGTTAGTTTCCGCACTGTTCTCTGTTGCAGTGGAGTTTGATGTATGCGTTTCCTCAGTTTTGTTGGCTACCTCTGTAGAGCAGTTATTCTTATCAGTGCAGAGATCATGCAAGTCCAACGCCTTTACGGTTGTAGATTCCTTTAGTGTTGAATTCACGTCTACAGTTTTGTTAGATGTATCTATCTTAGTGGCGGCTTCGGTTACAGCGGGTTTGATTGTGGTGGAACTGGTAGCATTAGTGGCTTCTCTCGTAGTATTGCTGGATGAATAGTCATCAGTAGTGGCAATATCCTCAACGTCAAGACTGACATCCTCGGATTTATTATCTGCTGATTTGAAAATCTCGCTGACTTTGAAATCCACTGCAGGAGCACTGGTAGACGATAATGGACTGGCCTCGTCTTTCATGATAAGGTTTGTTATCGGACTCTCTATGTCTACGATCGTGTTATCTATGTCACCAGATGATTCGAGCTCTTCAGCTGCAGGCTCCTCGATTTCCTCGACAAGAGTACCCTTGGTTTTTTGGTTCTCCTTAGCGGTAGCTGCCCATTTGTCAACAACATCGCTGCCTCCGACGATGTCGCTTTCCTTCGTCTTCTTGTTCTTGTGATACGAAGCATCTACCAAGTTGTCATCGTCATGGTACTCCTCACCGGCTTGCCGTGCCACCATGTGCTTGGACTGCATCGCGTCACTCAGCATCTTCATCATGAACTTCTCGATCTCCACGTTTTCTACCTTGCGGTACTCGCGGGCGTATTCGGTTCGCTGGTCTCGGATTCTGTCTGAGGTTAGGAAGGGATTACTGGGAGGCGTGTTCTCAAGGCGGATGTTCCTAGGGTGGCTGCGCTCGCGTTGTTCGTCTGTTCCGAAATCGAAAGATGGTGTCCTCGACGTCTCATCAGATGTGCTCGTCATCACGTCTTCAGGTTTCTGGCTCTCCTTTTGGAAGTAATCGCCGCCGACTATTTTGTTATCGTCGTCTTCGTTGGTGTATGAGACGTCGTAATCGATGGAGGGAGACTGCGTCGTAACGAAGTCGGATGCGTCTGTCGTAACGGATTCGGATACGTCTGACGTGGCAGGAGGTGCATCTGTTGCGGTGGTTTCGTCGTAGTCGGTGGGAGAGTATGTGTCGTCGCTGCCTTTGTTCATGTCGCCCCAGATGCTCTTGACAGGCTGTGTAGGCTTCTTCGTCGTCACCGAGCTGGATGCAGATTGTGTGTAATCGGAGGTCAATGCATCATCTGTGGAATGGGTGTAATCGGAGCTCAACGCATCATTTGCAGAGTGGGTATAATCAGAACCGATTTCCTCATTTGCGGAGTGGGTATAATCAGACCCCATTGCCTCATCTGCGGAATGGGTGTACTCGCTGCTGAAGGTCTCATCCGGAGGCTTGTATGGTGAGTCGGATTTTCGCTGATCCTTCTTGTTATTGGAGAAGACTTCCAGCTTGTCAAGATACGTGGAATCGTGATCGCGATCGCTGGTGGTGTAAAAGAGGTCAAAGTTCCAATCCTTCCACGTGGACATGGAATCAGAGCGGGTTTCGTAGTCGTAGAAATCAGTGGACGTCGAAGCGTAAGTAGTTGTTGAGGGAGGCGCTTCCGTTGTAGTATACTCACTGTCAGATGAAGACTCTGGCATCACAGAGGAAGACGATCTGCGCTCGAGGTCGTAATCGTATTTAACAGTGACATCAATTTTCCTTGTTGGACGAGCTGTGGTAGGTTCACGGTGCTCCTCGTATCTAACCTTGCTCACGTCATTCTCAATCGTCTCCAGGAACGGGATCTTCTCAGTTGTGGACTCGATGATTGTCTTGATCTTCTTGATTCTGCTGCGGATGTCCTTGGTGCGCATGCGGTAATTCATGTTGTTGAAGGCGAAGTAAGTCTTGGCGCGGAATCCGTCGATGCAGTTGACGTTGTGGGGCCAGTTGCAGACCAGAGTCACGGAGTCGAAGAACAGGCCGGGGGGACACCGCTTCTGGAATGGACGCCAGTTGTTGCAGTGGTAGAAGGTGTGGCAGTCGTCTGGGTCGGCAACGTAGGAGAAGGCGGATGGGCATCTGATTTTCTTGATCCCGTTGTCAATTCCTGAAACAACGAACAATAGACTTAATTTGTGTCCCATCGATTGTAGAACCTAGACTACTGAAATGTGTTAATTTTCTATAGCAAATAAAATACTACAGCATCATAATCTGAATTACATCGTTTTACCCAAGATTGAATACAATGATTGAATCTAGTCTCATTTCATATTTATTATTTTAAATAATCTGCAACCATGTGGGAGAAGATATATTATGAATGCAATGTTATTTTCTACAATAAATATATTTGATAAATGCCTAGGCAGAAGAAAAAGAAGAAACATGTTCAGCTTACTGTTGTCATCAAAGGGAGATCTCTTCAGCACACTGTGCTTAGGCACCGCCTTCTTCTTGTGAACCGTCTTGAAAGATTTCTTGACTTCAGTCGTCTTAGTGCTAGTTTCCGCCATCACTGTCTCTGCGCTTTCTGTTGCATCTGTGGGATTTTCGTTTGCACGCATGTCAGTGCTGTTCGATACGGAATCCGTGGTGTTACCATTTGACGTGGCAGTGGAGAAATCGACGGTCGTGCTCTCAGTAGCTGCTTGTTCGGGTTCTGCCTTAGCTTCCGCTTCTTCGTGTTGTTCCGCCTCCGCTGGTACTTCCGGTGCAATCGTTGAAGGTTCATCAGTCTTGCTTGAGGTGCTCTGGTCGCTTGTAATCTTCTTGCTCGTTGTCGGATCTTCTACGGCCGCTGCTGTTGTTTTCGGGGCGTTTTCAGTCGACTCTTTAATATCTGACGACCGTTCGGCCTTGGCGACGGATGCTATGCCGTTTTCGACGGGCAGCGCGTCCAATGGAATACAGGACAGGAAAGCGTCCCACACGCAGACACTGGTTTTGGGATCGAACACGAGTCCTCGTGCGCAGTATTGATGGAAGACTCGGCCGTCGTTTAAGCAGTGGTAGTATTTTCGACAATCTTTAGGATCGGGAAGGATGGCTTGATTGATTCCCTTAGGACATTGGAAAGCTGCAGCAATGTCCAGGACTGAAATATAGTAAAACACATGTATTGTATACTCCTCAGGAAGTTGAGATAGAAACGAGGGAACATGGACCGGGGTAACAATAGTGCTATGAACAAGATTTCCAGCGTGGAATTGGCGAAATATAAATGTGTAGTAAGTTATTTTTGTAAGTATTAATTATTTTTTTAAGGTATGAGATTGGATTATATTTCAAGATTAGTTTACTTCTTTAACCGCTTGCCATATTACAGAAGGACACCCACAACACCCGTGGCGCATACATTCAAGTAAACCTCCTTATACATATAGATTACATATAATGCCTATTCCTTAACAACACGATGGGACAACACAGCAACATTATTTCCTTTATTGGAAACCAACATATTATCATATTCACTTCACCTTAATATTGTTTCAATATTGTGTTTGCATTAACCATTGTATTATACCTCCCTAAAGTCTGTATACTATCAAGTAAATTGTCACTGTTAGTGACATCATTGGTCCTACACGGAAAGACAGGATTATTGTTCGGATGCAATATTGGCAAAGCTTCGTGTTTGATGTCCGGCTGCCCTTGTTTGCTGGGCTGCCAAACCAAACACGACTGGGGGACATCACGTGACGCCGTATACTCGTCAAGGAGAAATGGATCTGACCCAGGCTGTATATCGGATATCAAGGATAAGCTTTAGACAAGGATTTGGACAGGTTGCCAAAATCCACGAGTCCGAGAATTGACGTTAACCTCCGACTTGCCGGAGACAGCTGCAGATGCCACAGAGCTGTGATTTTAGGCAGGTAGACGGTTGAGACTAGTCTGTTGGTTGAATTGGGGTTTACAGCAACTTTCAAAATTATTTCACTCATATCGCGGCTGGCATGTTTTGCCTTATGGCCAAAACATGAAGAAGGGGACTAAAGAAAGAACATTCTTTGCATGAATACTACTACTACTAATACTAATACTGGATGTCAAGGACTATTTAAGTGAACTTTCCAAACAATGACTGCCATACGTATCTACTGAATACTAGTAATAATGTAAAAACAAGTTATATTTTTACATCATTGCTCAGTAAACATGTAAACAAGATTGTTGTCTTTTATAGTTAATTTGACAATCGGACATATTTACAAACTTCAGTTATAAAACTAATAGTTTAAGGACAAATACTGTGATTGTTCGTACACCTTTCTTTAGCTTGCTATCTCATTGTTATGAAAGACTATGATCTAATCGCAATATGTTTAAATATACTAGTTAAATTTTATCTGCTGGATAGAGTGAACATAACATATTGTATGTTCACTGACTCTCGCTATGCTAGAGGCAAACGGAGATGCCCCAAAGATCAGTGCATGTTTCTAAATCCAGAAGCGATAGGGGTTAAGACAGAAATCCAGTTTTCTTTAGTACTTAGAAATGGGTCACAGACTCACTGGACTTTGCTTTAACGTAATCCTGGAATAAATACAACACTGGCTTTGGCTGAAGTCGTGCGCATGTCAACAGAGCAAATCAGGAAGCGGCTGGTGGCGCTGTTTACCATTTGTGGTCAAGTCAGGGCAAACTCCGCCTTTGTTTACAGGTGCTCCCGCGGATTGGTCGAGAAAAAACCAAGTTGATTTTCGAAATTTAGACAACTTTCCGTACTTTTTGAAGATTGAAATTGCGCCTTTAAAAGTACGATTGAAGGCTATTGGTGTAATGTTTGTTATTTCTGAGGGATTATTCTTGAAACGTTCTTTCGATTGTACGGCAATCTTAACGATTCTTATAGTATGGCTACGAACTGTTCTTAGGTTAAGAAGTTCGTAAGAACGTTTCAAGAATAGGTCCCCTGGTCTGTAGGGAAATCTGCCACGGTGTATGTGTATATTTGGGGAGAACTAGTTATTTAAGTGATTTGTAGTATTTCAACTAGCAATATGTTTGCTTATGCCTGTCTAGGAGTCTTTCATAACAAAAGTAGCATTCAGATTTACCATGAGTTAGGTCCTATGTATTTCTATAACATAGGTTCTGGTATGCCCTTAAGACAAAGAAAAGTCTAGTTCTATATCATATTTAAATTTCTAACAATGCAATGTAAATTAATCGTTAAAGGTCCAAAAAAGGTTGTATACATTTCTATAATACAGGTTCTGGTATGCCCCTCAGATAAAAACATGTCTAGTTCTATAACATATTTAAATTTCTAACAATGGAATGTAAATTAATCGTTGAAGTTCAAAAATAGTTTGAATTCGATAACATCGGGTTAATGACGTTACATCTGAGCTATTTCAATTGATTTGGAATTCCCGAGGAGCAAGGTCATCAAAATGCGGGCCACCAGTCGATTGCAGAGAGCCGACATTCCGAGACTTGGACATTGGGGCGAGGACTGGACATCGGATGTCCCTGGTGTTGACCAGTGCTAACATTGCTGACCATGACCATGGAATTACTGGACAAAACCGTCATACTAACAATACTATCAGGATAGGAGTTTACATCACTTTACATGTCTAGTAATTATTCAAAGTAAATTTTGGTTTTGTCTTTATCTTTTTTTTTATAAGATTGAGTTGGAGTCACAATTAGCGTAACAATAGGAAACTGTTAACATATTTTGGGACAACATTTTGCATTGCCTACCACTTCAGCCATCTACTAAAGAACAGTGCCTGGGTTTTTTCTTTTCTTAATTGAAGTTCATAGCAGCTTTCAAGATTAGTTCACCTATATCACGGCTTGTCAGTTAAGGCAGGATAAAACCCGCAACATCAGTAGCGTTGAAGTTGCAGTAAACCTGTTATTACTGCTGTTCAGTTATACTTTTCACATCTCACCTCACCTCACCAATGGAGAAAAAAAAAGAATGATAAAAACAGAATAATAAACTTATTTTAAAATCTCTTCAACCGTTGTCCTACGCGGTCCTAGTTTAATTCAGTATTATTCCATCGAACCACTCACCGTGGTACATGGTACATGGTATACAATTGGACATTTTATATTATCTGCGTAAACATAATTTAGTCTTGTTATGCTTTGACGGTACCGGTGGTACTGCTAGATAACAGCGGACACATGTTAAAGACAATCCTACACGGACAAATCTCCAAACACGATCCCCATGAAGATGGCAAAGGACAATCCCTCTGAACAAACACAGTCGTGAACAGGGTAAATCTGCGCACGGTTCATCCCGATGAGGGCTGCCTAGTGCTTGACATTGGCGCCTCTGTCAGGAGTCAATTGCTTGTCAACAAGATGTTTTTCATAATCATACACGGTCCGGAAATATTTGGAAAACTGAATAAGACGATTATCCTTGACGTTGGCGACTTTCTGTGTCACTAAATATCACGAACGCGGGAGACCACAAGGCTAAACGTTAAGACTGGATTTCTAGTGAGAAAGCCGGAGACAATGATATTAATTGAAATTGAATTTGGAAAGTTTTCGAGACTTAAATTTTGTATAAATTGTTTTACTCGGGAGGATTGGGTCCTAGTCACGTGATCATTGAGGATTCTAAAGTTAAAAGAATGTTCGACCAATAGGAATCTGGAGTTATATCGTCCACTTTACTCTATGAAAGGAACATTGTGGTATACAGTATATTGAATGATCAGGAAAACGGTGTAATCTTTGGAAATAGGTGGACATGTAGAAGTAAGATCATAGTTTTAGTTTGAATGTTACCCCATATGCTATCTATTGTGATAATGCTTCTTTGCGGTTATTCTCGAACCACATATCATTATTCCTACGGTACTTAACATGATTAACGGATGTCAAGTAGGCATTATGCTCTGTAGTTTGAGAATGCTTTATAGTTGTCTTAATGTAACAATGATATGTATACTACGAATCTTGACAATATTAGGTTAATAAAGCAAAACGCCATAGTACACCTACGTTAGATTGACCTGCTGTTAGTGAAACTAATTAATATTGAATTTAAAATGTATCTAAGATTCCAAAAGCAATTCGTGAATGCAGCGTATTTTGGATACTTATTAATGCTAAAGCAACGATGATTTTGGTACAGTATATGTACATGCATACATTAAATCAATCATGAACTTACTTTCCAAATGCACGTTCATTATGCATGTTTAGTTTCATTACGTAAAACTACCGATACAACACTGCAACATTATGTTGTGTTAATTATACATGGATTTTTATCAACTTTATGTGATGTACTACATTTCTTACTATTTGGAGTAATCTAACATATAAATACAAACAGCAATTTGTTTTAGTTTAAACATATTTCATTAAAGAGGTAACGGATAAATGAAACGTTTTAACAATTGAATGAAACCTACATGAGTAAGAAGAAGCTTTAATAGGGAAATATGTATAAATGATCACAAGATAGACCAATGCTACGTTTAAATGTTAAGATATATAATTTATACGCTAGGCTTTTCCTATGCTTCAAAGATAAGATATCCTTCATAATTCATAATACAACTTTCGTTAATCCATTGAATTCTACATGTCCAGAAACTATATTAAATCTGTTAAAGTATGTATTTTATGCACAAACTTTACCAAACATTACATACTGCCTTGTAGCATGTTCAATGGACTTGTGGCCTAAAAGTAAAACACTATCTCTCATACAAAGATAAGTTAGCAATTATTCGCAGGATAGACCTAGATCATATTTTAAAGCTAATATAGAATGCATTCGCAAGATAGACCGATATTTTGAAGATGCTAGAATGATTCACAATATATAATTTAAAGACGTTAGAATTCATTCATAAGATATATCCATATTTTAAAGATGCTAGAATGCATTTACACGATATACCCACTTTAAGACGTTAGAATTCATTTACAAAGTAGACCAAACTTTTAAAGACGGTATATTGCATTCACAATATAGAACCATATCTTAAAGATGCTAGAATTCATTCACAAGATAGACCCATAATTGGGGACCGCTATAAATGCATTTACCAGATAGACCCACATTTTAAAGATTCTAGAATAAAGTTACACGATATACCATATTTTAAAGATGCTAGAAGTCATTCACAAGATAGACCCATATTTTAAAGATACTAGAATGCAGTAACAAGAGATACCATATTTAAAAGATGCTAGGATTCATTCACAAGATAGACCTAGACAATGTTTCAAATAACCATAGAAGGATGTATACTGAATAACCTACTACGATATCCTGGCACAAGATGATCTTGCAAAGATGTTCTTACCTTGCAGCACCACAAGAAACAACAGCAGCTTCATAGCTTGGGACGAGCCTCCGCGTCCAGAACAGACAACCATAGTAGAAGAGTCCAATAAATTGCCACAAAACAGGTGGCAGAGATGGTTATACAATCGTAAATGCACTGGAAGAAGGGAGATGTCTTTCACCCCTTGGTTTGTGAAAACTACCAGAAGACAGCCAGAGGACTTCTCTTGTTAGACGACTGAGAGAAGATGGTTCAACATCCATCGAGCAGGCTCTTTTATAGCCCCAGTGTTTGTTTGTTTGTCGACGGAGAGAGCGCTATGTAACAATCGTTCCATTGTCAACAGTTGCCAATCATACCAGAGATCAGCTGTCAACAAATCATCTTCGTCTAGGTTGGCTAGATTTCGTTTGAAGTACATGCCCAGATGAAACGGAGTCTTGGCCCTAATTTCTGGTCCGCTTGTAAACACATCGCAAACCCACCGCTAAAACTCAAGGTATCGCTGTTTAATAAATGTTTTCTTCGGATTCGGCTTCTCGAGCCAACTGTCTGCACTAAGAACGAACAGCGAAAGAGACATTCCTGGGTCTATCGGGGAGACTCTCGGTGTTAGAGGGAGGCGTGAAAACGTCGCGGAACATCTAGCATCTGGCTGACGTTATGTCGTTATGCATTGACAGTGATGCAGAAAATGCACAGGATGATCTATTACTTTATTGTCTGCCTCATGGGAATAGCCGTCTGCTGTGGGTTTAATCAGGGCGGATTATCAAATTAACAAGACCACAGTTTTAAAACATGATGAGAAGGGTCGTTAGTTTTTTGCTGGGAAGTTCAGACATTTTGGATTACCATGCTCATTGACGAAGATTCGTTATTTCCTGTTGCACGCCGTCTTTTTGTTTAAGTGATGGCTAAAAATGCACCGAAATAGATGGATATTACGCATCGCTAAGCGTTGATATCCTGCGAATACTAAATTAAAGTCTCCAAACTTTTAACCCATTTTTATCATTCTCAATTTCTACTGACCTAGCACTGACATATAGAGTATATAGAAGTAATATTGTGTACAAAAGCGATGTCTTTTATATGTGTTATGTAATACCAGTATGTGGTTACCCATGGCTTATTAACATATTGATCATGAATGTCTTTACGTATAAGTAGGTATTTTTCTCTTGAAATTAATGCTGGGTCAAATCATGTAAAATGTGCCTATAGTACTACCGGTAGTACTATTTTGATAAATACTTTATAATAAAGTAATCAGAAAGTAACCATTTCTACGTTTTGAATATTAGTATGTCATATTTTCCTCATCTGGAAATGAGATTTCATAAATTAAATAATAACTTCTACAGTTTCCCCCGTGTCTACTTTACATCCGCGTTCCTCGTCCCATCATAGTTCCATCAAATAATTTCTATTTCTTCAATCGTATTTCTTAATAACAGTCCTCCTCCTTTTGCTACAAATGTTTCCGTGTTTGCTATGATCGAATCAACACACAGACACAAACGAGCTCCGACAATAAATTGAAGACAAACACATTAAAACACCGAGTTGGTTTGGACGGGGCGTCCGCGGTTTTATGCGACATATAGTTTTAAGCAATGTCAAAACACAATTTTGATATTACAATATGGCATGTTTGATCCGTAGTTCCACACAAACATGGCGATCACGACTCTTTTACAAACCTGTGCTTTAATATTTGTGTTATAATGAAAGCATATCCTGTTGAACTGCAACTTTCCATTCAAACTTAATGACGAATTAATTCACAAATATTAGCCCCCCTGATTACGTTTATCCCAGCTGTTATGAGACGTATACAGACGCTACTGTTTTCTACCGCAAATGGATACTCTGAGATTTTATTTGTGGACTTATAAAGAAAGTATAGATAATTGAAAGTGCGTATCAATATACTCATGGCGATAGAGGGAAAGCAATATCCGCTTAGGAAGATTGCGATACCCCCCTCAACGGTGTGGAAAGTATGTGCAATGCTGTTGAGAAAGGGTAGCTCCTTCCTAATTCATTCAATCAGCCTACAAAGTACTGTTCCCTTATAAAAACAAGACCTGTTTGTCTTCGATCCGGTTTGTGTGTTACAATTAAACACATTAGCAAACGAACACCTCTTCCTAGTACTGTGAATGGCGGTCAGTGAAATACTGTTCGGTTTGGTGTTTAGATGGCGCGAAAGCATGCAGTCAATAGAAACAGGGCGTTATCGTGCGGACATACCCCGGTTGTGAGTGCACAGTGTGTTAAATAACGCAATTTTGCATTTAAATCGGAGGGTTTTAAAAATACGGGGAAATAATGTGATAAATATCGACTGACTGGGTGTCTTCTATAGTGAGACGTTAAAGGCGTAGCGTAACACAAGGGCGGCGAGAAAGGCTGTGGAGGATCTAGTTTTTGAGAAATACCAACTTTAGTTGTTGAATAAGAATTGTACGGGAAGAGCCGGTTGCTAGAAATATAGCTTTAAGACAATATATCACGGACCGCTTGCTTATGGGCTTCAAAATTCAACACTGCCTAAGTTGAAACATTTTACTTTATTTTAAAACTGGTTCTTCACTGATCTGTTTGGTTCAGTATTTGGATGTGAATAAGTTGTACGTGCCTGGTTTGGGAGCATCGCACGCGAAATGCATACAACCTGGTGTATAGGAAACCCATGAGACTATAGTTTAACTTTTACCAATTCCCATTTAAGCCTCTTTTCGCATTTGTAAGGATTTAACAATACACTATTAAAGTACAAGAATTATATTTAACCCAACTGTAATAGTTATTAATACTTCGAAATTATATATTGATCGATATAAACATTTTACCAATGCTTGATGCATGGCATTCATGCATTATATGATACTTAATTTGTTTAACGAATTATTTGGCTCGACCGTGCTGTATGTTAAACACAATGTACGTAGCCTTGACATATCTTAATGTTAAATCAATACTGGCATTATATCACAGTTGGAACACACTTGGGACAAGTTATGCAGCCATCATCTGCCAGTTAAGAGCTTCGATGTTGTCAAAAATGATAAAACAAACAACACGACACCAGACAAAACAGTTCTGTATTGTTAAGCTAAGACAAATACTTATGAAATATATTTAACTGAATATATTTCTCTGCATTGTAAATCACGGATCTTCCAAGAATATAAATTCCACAAACATTATGGTCAAGGTCTTCGTCTCTGTTCCTGGTATAAATGTTTAACAGGTTGGAAAGGAACTTGATCCAGGATATATTTATGGCGTACCAGATGGTCGCAAGTATTCATATTGTTGGCAAGCACAGACTCTTTGCTGTTTGTCTAGAGGTCTTCCTACATTCACATAAGGAAATGAATGGTTCCCGACACAGGGAGCTGATATATAGCATATCTGTCTAGAAGGATTCGTGTTTGGAGTATTATGCAACCAAACACACATACTGAGTTAGTCCTTGAAGTTGTCATAGACGATTCGTGTATTCTTTTTCCAATTTTTAATGATTTATTTTGACAAATCATTCAAATCGAATAAAAAAAACAGCACGCAACGTCTTTGACAGTAATTAATACTGAATATGATTTGATAGGGATTGACGAGTCATGAATGAAGGCCGAAGTGTATTCTGAAGGTGACGTATTATTAAATTAATATTTAATTTTCAGATCAAAATATACATTTATAAAACGCCGGTATGTAGCTATGGGCTAACTGCTCAAAGGCGCTTGGAACATTGGGTCTCTTATAGTACTAGTTGACTCGATGACTGAAAGATCCGGTCTCCGTATGCCTTTGTATATTATCATACAGCTGTTTGCTGTTCTGCCTTGCTAGGAAAGTTGGAGTTGACTTTGAATGCCTATGGTAATTATCCATGGCAAAAACAATGTCATGGACAAATACTGTGGTAAACAATGCCATGGTAATCAGTGTAACATTGCCATGACACAATAACACTGCCATAGTATTTAGGGAAACATTATGCCATGACATTTTCTATTGAAAATTAACACCTCTAGCTATATATGTATCACAGCACGATCACAGGCACTTGAAGCAGGCCATTATTAAAAGAAATATATATGTAATATATTTTCTCTTTTTTCTTTTCTTAATGTACTGCTATTTAAAATATATTCTGTTAAATAATTTTTTTTAAACCAACATTTATATATATTATTTATTTATTTTTTATATATTTTTTTTAACAGAATATATTTAAAATAAAAGTACAGTAATAACAAAAATATAAAAAAAGATACATATATATTATTTTTAATAATGACCTGCTTCAAGTGCCGGTGTATGTATACACTATAAATGTTCCACCTACTGTGGATGCTTTAAAGTAAAGCAGGACACCCGAGATGAAAGTGTCCTGCCATGATCCTGGAACAGGACACATAACTATTTCTGCTGTCAAACATAATTATTGTAAGTAGACGTTTCCAGCAGAAAGTTTCACGAACTCCAAACTAGGTCACTAATTTGCGATATGTCTGTCAGCAAAAGTATACCAAAGATGAGAAATCGTTGGCTAGAGACGAGAAATCGTTGGCCTGCATATTACGCTATACCCACATATCTGTTTCCTTTGTTCAGTGTTTGCATCAAACTAAATTTAGTAACTGTCAAACATCTAGTGTTTGCATCATAGATTCCACCGTCTTGGCTTCCATTGCAGGGCTTGTTGAATATTGATAAATAAGTCAACAGTAGTTGGGATTTTGTATGGTTGTTTTGCAAATGTAGCCAAACAATATCATTTGAACAACCATTATTAGGGCACCTTATTCAGATGAACAGCGAGCGTCCGTGAGGTAAAAATAATCGTGTCTAATGTGACAAGGACAGCTTGAACATTACTGCAATGTGTTAAAGATTCTATTTTAAAGTTGGTAATAATTGCGTGTGGTCTGTCAGGTGCTGTTCACTTATGTCTTTGAGGCAAATTGAAAGAGTTCCCTGTGAGTTATATTCTTTGGATGATAATCCATGGTTTATATTTTCATGTATAGTAGGTCTTTATTGATCAAAATTCGTCGTGAACTACACACTTTGATAATGACGAACTCTTATACTCTGAACTCATATAGTGTCATGATTTGTCAAAATAGCACACTATTTATCCGACGTGGAGTTTATACGAGAGCATATTCATGAATGTATTTGTTCCGGAATGTAATATTCTAGAATATTCTAGAATATGTATATATCTTACGAAACACAAGGAACTACTTCTTGTATTTACAGCAGATCAAAGCGAAGATAATAAAAATATAAATATATTCTCTTATTAATTATAGGATGGCTTTGAGCATCCTATAATTAATATATTTCAATATTGCAATATTTTCCAATCATCTGAATGAATGTTACATGTACTTTTGTTAAACATCTCTAATCTGGGACAATCTAAGACGTCATAATACTGACCTCCTAACACCATGGTGTATACATCTTTTTCAACATCATACACACCAACGGACGACAGTCATGTGAGAGAACTAAATGGTAGTTTACTGATGACCATTTATTCGTGTTTAATTGTTTCGTAGGCTCACATCCTAACCTCACACACGCCTACGTGAATTCAATGCAATTGTTTGCTTCAAGCACCCAGAACATCTTCATTCTACTATTCACAATGTTCTCTCATTCTCCATATTCGATTCAAATTCACGCTAAACTCTGACTAATGTCTAAGACAGCATAATATTGATATATGTTTTACAGAACGTCCTTGCTTCAAAGTCCACATTACTCTGAACTGTCTTCAAGCAATTGGTACCGGTAGAATGTGTGAACAATCATCAAAAAAAAACTATTTTGCCATTATATAAATCCACACATTCTGGATCTAACTAACACCTAACCAAAGCCATTATGTCTACTTCCGTCAAATAAGGATGTTAGGATACACAGTAGTCTGTGTTTCGAGGATGACCAATACCAGAATCCTTCCATATGAAAACTGGATTTTAAGCTAGTATCATTATAAGCTATATAGTATACCAACTTAACAAGTATTGTTTAACCACATGGACGTAAACAATCGCTATGCCAGCTTCTAAGCTTATCAGTGCCAGTGACAAACTCGACCTTTGAAGCATTTTCATTAACATGCATTGTGGTTAGGTGATGGTGTTCAACAGTATACGCCAAGGCACACAGTTACGATTAGTATGGACACAATTATTGGCAAATCTGTATCATCTGTGATGTTACGATAATTGCTTTAATAAATTAATGTAATATTTCCTGATATACCTACTTACACTTATGAATACATAACGATATATAACCATGCATAATTATGCATATTACCACATTATTTTGTATTAACACTGCTTTACTTGTGGCTTTATCATAGCTAATCTTAAAGTAAACAATTGACAATTGCTAGCAACATGTATCTCTCAAATAGTATGCTTACGCATGCAAGTAAACACAACAAAATATGAATATTCAAAATATGTTTACAACATACTGCGAAACAAAACCGCCACTCTTATAATAGAACGTCATATTTAATCATGGTTCAAATGATTATATTTTTTATCATTAAATAGCATGAGAAAATATGATTTAAAGCCTGCGTGGTTATCTAAGGATTATCCATTCTGAACGCCATAGCTGACGCGTGTCCGTTAAGAATGACACGTATTCTACAACATCAACCACACGTGACTTACATCAGAAAAGCATTAATCAGTTTAATCCAAGAATCTTAGAGAAGGAAGTAAAGAAAAATAAGCCTTTGTTTTTCTGTATTGGGGATTCAGATTTATAAACCAATATACAGAAATAGAATTGTTTTGTAAGCGCTTAAAAAGAATTGCGCTGTCTGCGAATATGCAAATCGCGTGTCTATGGAAATCGGCAATTGTCGCGTTGCCGCGAATTCTTGTGGCATTCCAGTCAGATGATATTGAAGTGTTTCTGTTCATACATGACTTATGGCTTTGGTTGTATGAATAATGCATAGCGGCAGATATGTGATTATATACATAGGTTTTTTAAGCGACGTATTAGAGAGATATGTTTGCGTGGACGCACTGACATGAACAAAACATGTGCCGCTGTATGATAGTATTATTTTCTTTATCTTTTGTTCTCTTTCCATTTGTTGCTACATGTATTCCACAGGTGCAAATGCATGCAACACATACATAAAACTTATATAATGTCTTAACACTAGAGGTATGGGGAAAGTAACTATTAAATGGGCATTTTATGTTTTATCAAAGTTCATTGTTCGCAGTGGGTACCATTGACAGATGTGACAATGGTACGTCATCGTTGATTTAAAATATTTACATGTGCACGTACCAATTAACTCTCGCCCTGCTGGAGGTAACCTATAAAGTGTAGTGCATGTGCTTAATTAAGAATGGGATGGGGTTAACCGTATTTCCACGAATACAAGATCATCAGATATGCAATTGGTACATTATTAGAAAAGCAAAATAACGTCTGATTTTAATGAGGTTGTGTAGCGATACTATTATT
>JAVCKX010137269.1:0-16915 GCA_034780695.1 Lepetodrilus gordensis
AAGTGAATGTATTTTGCAGTTGTAGCTAAGAACTAGTCCAACACAACCATAAACATATGTGATATTATGCCTTTAATATGAATTATATTGAATGGTATAATCTTTATATGAAAGGAGATGCTGAAATTCTTTATCCTCTTGTTCTCCAGTAATCTAGACTTGCTTATCTGATCTAAGGTGATATTTTGAATAGGAGTATTTGTGTGAGAACAAGGTGTGATATCTGAGACTATGAATAGTCTAATTTAAATACAGCTCCCCATTAGACTAATGTACAGCTCCCCATCAGAATGATGTCAGTCTGTGCCAAATACACTGCACAGACACTTGTCAAGCTTATCTTCCTCCATATCTCACTACATATCTCACTGTACATGTCTCACTCATTTTGCTGTGTCTCACTTTTCTTCCTGTCTTGGAGCCAGAACTTTTGTACCTGGTGACCAGGAAGTATATTTATAGCATTGTTGGCGACATGACACCAGTCTTGGCAGTGCCAGCTTGTATGACACTGTGGGCTGGAGATCTTAGAATTTCCACAATTCAGTGTCATGTGCCATTAGTGCATGTCAAATAATGTAGTAGTATTTGTAATTAACCCATATTTTCAGAACAAGAATTGTCACAAATGGGTGAAAGGTTCTTGCAGCGATGTTAAATTCTATAATTACTTTATATATATATAAACTATACAAAATATCAGTAAATCAGTAAATAAATACATAATTAATAAACAAACAAATAAATATATTTAAAAATGTTTACCGGTACATAAATTGAATATAAAATTAGTATTGCATACACATTTAATACAATATTATCAGCATTTGACTAATTACTTACTCATTTACATCATCCATTGATGATAAAATTCCAATATCCTGATAATAAATCACTAAATCTTGACTATACATCAATATAAGTTGATTAAATATTACATATAATGACACACCAGGAACTTTGTATTGTTAATCACTATACGTCATGTTCCATTTTTTTGTGTGTACAGAAATGAATGATGTAATTGATACAATATTTCAATTAAGATTGTGTTGAAATAACCTGCATGGTTAGCCTTGCAACCATCAAAATGATTTATCACAATGCTGAAAATTATGACACTGATGTATAATAAAGAATTGATTGTTCTCTTCTTAAGTATGAGAATAGCAAATAATGACGGGCAGCCATTTTGG
Organism: Lepetodrilus gordensis; assembly: GCA_034780695.1. Taxonomy (NCBI): domain Eukaryota; kingdom Metazoa; phylum Mollusca; class Gastropoda; order Lepetellida; family Lepetodrilidae; genus Lepetodrilus; species Lepetodrilus gordensis. Next base: position 1,197 of record JAVCKX010137269.1, read on the forward strand.
AAATACATGACATGGAAGCTCACGTGGAGATAATGACGGAGATTGAGTCCACCAATGAGCAGAGGCCTTGCTCCGATCTGTTCCAAGGTCATCAAAGCACTTTGCAAAACCATGTGCATCATATAACTATTATACTGTTGACTCGGTTAAGTCCCTGAGCATCACTCATATAATCATATTCACACAGAACTGTTTCTAATGTACGACAAACATTGTGGATAGTTCATTAATACTCATACAAATTATGAGGATGGTAATTTATACAAGACATGCCATTTTCATTGATCTATGACATGATAAACAGATGACTATGATGTCACTGAAACGCCATGTGAAATACCTCTGTTCACCCAGCAGAGAACTTTTTTATTGCCTGAAACAACAACTTGAGTTACTAGTATATGATCATCAGGGAGTTGAGAAGGAAAATGAGATTACACTGATCCATTGACAGGGGTAGTTCTATGAGCATGCTTCAGGTATGGTAATTTTCCACAGTTTCGCAGAAATCCGCTGAGTTTTCCAGGGATAGAGATATCTCCACTGGACATATCTTTGGGCTTGGACCCAGAGCTTCGTTTTCTGCTGAAATAACAATTCTCTGTTGCCATTCCTGACACTTTCGGGCATTAAACCTCTAGTTGAGAATTGTTCCTGGCAAGGGAATTGATGGATGTGTAATGTGACAAATTGGCACTGTGTTAAGCCAGTTCCTGATGTAGTAGTAACAAGCCTATACACTTGACTGTGTATCTGTTATCAAATGCTTACATTGGGGAAAGATGTATGGGAGCTCAGTTTAGGATGTGAGGACAGAACATGCCACATATGCTGCAAACTGAAGACTATCTTTTTGACGTGATGAAAAACATACGTAAAATCTTTGTCCAAAAGCAATCTGACCTCTTTTGTGTTGTATTTTTTATGGAACAACCTGTACGTCAGTCATTATATTGTACTCCTCCATATGATTTATTTCAAGTTCTTGTAAAGATACTGACGTAACTCTGAAGATTTGAGCTAAAATACATTATTTTTCAATTATTTTGGATTGCCAAGAATTTTGGGTTGTTTTCTATCCACAATTCAGAGACCATTTTTCTATTCTTGTATTGTTATTAGAAAAGAAATCAGAACCTGTTAACCTTCCTATTGCTGAAGAGTAGGCTAGTGTTCCTTTACAGTTCATTTGTACTATTGCTCTTGAAAATATATCTAAATGTCAGCAGAAGTCTGCAATTGTTATTTTATTTATATATATTTTTTTATATTTATTTATTTATTTATTTATTTATTTATTTATTTATTTATTTATTAGTATTAGTATTAGTATTAGTATTAGTATTAGTATTAGTATTAATAGTAGTAGTAGTAGTAGTAGTAGTAGTAGTAGTAGTAGTAGTAGTAGTAAGTTGTGAGGCATCTCTGAATCACAGTGAATGCCTCGAGAAATAAAGTTCCAAAATGTTCCTAAACTTATGTTGCAACATCTTGAATAATTATAGGTGATATGAAAGCATCCCTTTCAATATCAGTCTACAAAGCCAGCAGAACAACAGTGATGTAGCTCCAGACAAGATGTCAAATAAGATATGTTATCTTTAAGTGGAGAACAATGCTCTCAAAAGGTAACCTTGCAGGACCACCAAAATATTGGAATAGACAACATACTTCCAAGCACAGTGCCAGTGGCCTATGGCTTGTATATTCAGTGACTAGAATCACATCAATGTAGACATGCTTGGCAATATTGATATTACTTTTGATGAATATTCAAAATACTGATATTTAATTAAACGTAAACATATTGAGACATTTTTTATGCCTAAGACTAACATGTATTTTCTGTGAGTGGTTTCTTGTGACAGTTACATGAAGAGGGAATGAATATGGAAGAGTAATTCCTGTTTATTTGATGTTTTTAAAAAGCAGATATCTTGTCTAGAAAGTCTCTGAACATTATCCAGTGTGTTCAAATATGGTATTGCCAATTGAGGATTCGGTTACCATGGTTGCATCAAAAGCTCAGTTTCCTTCGTGATTACGAAATAGAATTTGTAAACTGGTTAATAGAAGTCTTATTTTTTCGTAATGTAATGCTCAGTGAATCTACCACATGTTTTAAAAACAAATTCCAATGATTTGTTTATAGTAGGATGAGAAACCGTAATAACTATACCTTATGATAAGACACAGGAGTCAGAGATGGTACAGATTAAATAGGGTGATCCACACTTTCATGTTATGAATCTTTATCTATTAATACAACATACAAATACTAAGTTGTTACATGGTTATCTGAAGGTGTGAAATAAATGCATAGCTAATCAGAGTGGCTGTTACATCAGCAATATGTAAGTAAAATAAATACATAGCCAATCGGAGTGGTTGTTACATCAGCAATATGTGATGTCGTTCATTAGGTGCAACATGGCTTTTATTTTTGGAATGCAATTGCCTGCAATATCTTCTCAACAATTTCCTGCAGAGGGACTCCTGGTGTAGAACATGCTGATGGATGTGGAAATTTTTTCGCTTTTTATTTCTTTTATTTTCCAGCAGTGAAGCTGTTTTCAACCCAACACTTTACAGTAAACGAGGCGGAGATAAGATGTGTGGTGTCTGCCCCTCAAATCTGATGATCCTACAGCATTTGCTCATCTTTTTGCCGAATGTTTATACTGTTCACTGGTTGGGTGGGCTTATACTGGGAACACTGGAACAAGATCTGCGACTAAGGCGTTGTCATAATACCCCAATGTCAGCTCCCTGCTGTGATTTAGTATCTGTACATCTTCATGCAAGGCTAGACTAGGTGAACATAATTTTTCTAATGTATTACAGGTTATGACCATTTTGCTTTCTAGATATGGTGGTGAAGAGTAGAGCAGTACAGTGCATGTCTTGGTAACTAGGTGAACATAATTTTCCTGATGTTTTTAAGAAGGTTATGACCATTTTGCTCTCTCTCTCTCTCTATCTCTCTCTCTCTAGATAGGATGATGAAGAGTAGCACAGTACAGTTAGTGCACATCTTTGTGCAAGACTAGACTAGGTGAAAATCATTTTGCAAACATTACTAGGAATATTTCACTTATGCATAAAGTCATATATATATATTGGTACTCACATTTTAGTGAAATAATCTTGAAAGTGCTCACCTAAATTAAGAAAAAAAAAGAAGAAAAAAATACACAATATTTGCCACAACCTCAAAATTCTGTTTTGAGTTTGTTTGATTTAAGATTTCTTTACATTATTCCTCCCTTTTATTAATTTCTGTATTATAGTTTCCCTGATACCAAGAAGTTCTGAAGGAAACCTTGATTTACATCCATATTGTAAAACGTAATTAAGACCAACATTGCAGAGCAAAGATCGCCACAATGACATCAATGTTTTTCCTCTGCCTATGATAGCATTGATTCTTCAAGGCACAACAAAAATCTTGGTAGGAATAAAACACTGTGAAATTGTTTTGAAAGCGAAAAAAATAAGTATTAATTTAGTCCAGAGGTATCATTTATGCTGAATGACTCTCAGAGATAATAGGCTGCCATTAATGAAGAAGCCAGCGCCAGAAAGAGATGCAATTTTCTCAAGTAATGGCTGTCTTTTCTAGCCTTTATTGCTTCCAGAATTCTAAAGCAATATTTTCTTGCTCGGGTCTCACGTCTTGAAGGAATCTTTCTTGCCTATTGTGTTCCTTGTTTAAACAGAATAATGTCCATCCTTTCGATATTATGACAGAAAACATTAATTTGCGAATAAATGTTCTAAACGTAATTCAAATAAGTATTTACATTGGTCCAAATAAACAAAAATATATCAGTTATATAAGATATTTTTATTATTGTGAATAATATGTAATTATGTCAATTAATTTAAAGTGTTTGTATTTTGAGTTTGTATTATTTAAATTTTCTAATTGTTAGACAAATAATGTTTTGTTTTCTTCCCACAAATATTTAACACCAAGATTGAATATTTTATAATAGCTATAGACATTGTTTTATTACCAAAACAGTTTCAAAATTAAATCAATTTACGAACACCATCGCAAATGGAGACCACGTACATATAGAGATAATATTAGGTCATATTTCATGGTATTTGACAAGGTAAGCACTTGACACAGGATTGGTGTCTGGAGCGACTCATAAAGGTGTCTGAACGAAGGAGACGTTAATTGGTTATCCTCGTAACCACCACCACCACCGGCTTCCTCGCGCATAACTCGCATCCACTGCTGCACAGGAAGCCATTAATTGATGTTGATGTTGTAATCGACTGTGCAGGAATGTTTGACAGACAGATAATGTGCAGCATATGCACCGAAGACATACCAGTAGCCGCAGCAATGGCAGAACAAAATGCAGAAGTATTTACCACGCAGCAGTCCTTGCATCAATGCACTATCGCCATGTGTGTGCTGCCGCTAATGAAAACATACGATCTAACCAGACACCAAATGACGATCTACTTAACCATAGAGACTGGAACTATTATTTGTAAACAAATTTGTCATTGAAACAAACAAGTTTCTAGATGAAGGAAGACAGTTGCCAGATTATGAGACCCATTACCTATGTTGTGTTCAGATATCTTGTCCTTTTGCATTTTGATACATTGCTTTCATGTTTACATTTCATGATAATAGTGAATTAACCTTGTTCATGTCGGAGATAACTAGAGTTGTTGTAACAACCATGATTGTCATTAATGTTAATGTAGTTAACATCATAAGGATTAAAGTTTAAAAGTGTAACAGTTACCATACTGATATCAATACTAAGAGTTACCATACTACTATCAATACTAACTGTTAACCTAAAGGTGTACTGTACCATGAATATCTTCCTGGAAAGTTATTTCATTGTAAAAACAAGCATCGGCTCAGCAATACCTGTACTTCCATTTGTTTCTTTACCTTAAAAACTAGAAGCTGACAAGAGAGAAGGCAAGGCTCCATAAACCATGCATAACTAGGCTGAAATCTCGCCACGATGAGCTAAAGATTGTATTTTATATCACTGACATATGTATTATCCAAACAATATTCCTCGGAGCGTATTCCTACTCCATATATACATAATAATAACGATGAAGATAAAAATCTATTTATTTAACGCAGAGTTCAAGCTAAGGCAGCTCGTATAAACCACTCATGAATTCCAGTTTCCAATTAACCTGGTTATGTTTGCAAACAACTTATGTGTAAATCTTGCTTGATGCTAGAATTGATGCATTATTATTGTGACTAGTTGCCAGGTAAATAGTGTTTCGATGAAATGATGTTTATCATGAACTGACATGTTGGGAATATTTATTTTGTGTTTATTACATGTTTATTTCGCATTTATTATTCCTGTCCAAGAAACATGTAGCAAACTTACAGGGTCAGCGAACATGGAAATCTCATTATTGTAGATTTATGTTTTTCTGGGGGTGGGATATACTTATTTATTTTTGTATTTTTGAAAGGAATGGTTATGCATCAACATATCTATTTTCACATTAACACTTCAAGAGTGTACTTCAGTATTCATATTGCGCCAAATTCATGCTTGAAAGACTGCTCATAGTGCTGATCAATGGAGCAGTGTGCTCTCATTTCCATTTAATTCTCAACTCCCTGGAGAGTATACTCAGTATTCCCAAAGAGATGTAAAGTATTAAATTAATCAAAATAATTTACCTTTTCACCAATTCTCGATGAAAATACTTCAATGCTATGGATGTTGCGGGTTTCCTCCTGACAAGTCGTGATATTAGTGAAAGAATCTGGTATGCAACTCTAAACCCCAATTAAAAAAGGAAATCAATAAAATAAGTCATATAATGATGAGCAATTTAATTATGCACAATTATTATTATTATGATTATCATTATTATTAAGTATATATTATTATTATTATTATTATAGTATATTTTCACAGTAAATTACTTTTCACATCACATTCCATTTTAAAGTGATAAGTTGTTCACACACCTGACACCCCCAAGCCTAGGAAATGTGCAATTGACTGGTGTTCATTAAACTCTACAATAGATCCCACAATCGTTTTAATATGTCCTGCATCGATTATAAATATTGACATTGCATTAGATGTCGTGTTGCCGACAAACTGTGTTTATTTTCTATCCATCAACCCATTCTGACATCAATGCATTTACAATGGAATCACAGCAGCAACAAAGATGAATTGCATGTTAATAGTTTGAGCATACATCTTTTGATGGTTCATTCCGATATTTGCTTAGTAAGAGCAATGTGTATTTCATTTTAGTAACATTGTGTTTTGATTTATGTTTCATTGACTGCTCTGTGACAAGGTGCTGCGACACTGGAAAGCTCTTGTGAGGAATGGATTAATAATAAAGTGGCCATTATCTCTGAAAGATAAACTATATATTACCATTGGATTACTGTAATTCCCCATATAATTTAAACAAGTAAAAACAATTAAGTTCTTATAGCTGTTGGAATTACATTTCTTATGAAAATACAAAACTTGTTTTATGTCATGTACAGAAAAGAGAAAACTATAATAGTTTTTTTCTGTATTGAAGGGTTGTTGGTGGTAACGTGTCAGACAAGAGTCAAATGTTTGCAGAAGTTATATTTCCAATGTTATCATGTAGGTAATAGTAGGAGTTGGTATGTTGTTGTGCTGTTGGTTCTTTAGCAGGTTTACTGCAATACTCAGCGACATGGGTGTTGCAGGTTTCCTCCTGTCATACTGTCCAACCAAAATATGAAATAGAGTAAATCTTGTCAAGATAATCATAGAGATATGGTTTTTTTTAATAATTAAGGAATTTTGAATAGCACATTGGCTAGTGTGTCAGAATACAAAAGTCTTAAGTTTGAATCCATAGTTTCATATACAGATAGGGATGCTAAATTATCAGTAACCTTCCTATATAATTACCTCCCGTGGTTAATTATACACTAACCTGATATGTGCTGAATCAGAGTACTTTTTAAGAACAGCATTAAATGTTCATTAATAATATTAACAATTTAAAAATAAAGTTATAAAATGTTATAATTTTGATGGCACATTATCAACTCGAGCAATAAGTGTTAAATAACGCCCCCAGACAGGTACGCGACTACCACTCTGCATATGTACATTAGTATTGATGATCATGCAGACTTGTAAAAGCTAAAGATTTACATTCTCGTACTCACGGAATCAGATCAATGGCTGCGAAATTCAACACCGGAATATTCCCAAATCCGAGCTTCCATTTGGGTATCCATTGCCAGTGTTTGTTCTGAAAGTTGCATAAACATTGGCGTGAAGCTGGCGTCTATTAGAGAAACATTAGGATGAGTGGGCCAGGATTGAGACTGAGAGGCTGAAATCAATTGGACAAATAGCGCAACCCTGTCTTACCCATTTTGATCCGCATAGACGAAAAATTATCCATTAGACATGATACATCGATAGAATATTGGCCAGCATCAGTTTGAAATGGAAATTCCCACATATTAAACCATCAGATATGATTCAGTGATAGAATATCATATTAAACCATCAGATATTACCCAGTGATAGAATATCATAATACACCATCAGATATGATCTAGTGAGAGAATATTCGTGACCATCAGTTTCAAATGAGATTCCCAAATATTAAACCATACAATATGACCCAGTGATGGAATGTCATATTAAACTATCAAACATGATTCAGTAATAGCCACTGTCAGTTTCAAATGAAATTTCCACATTTTAAACCATACAATATTACCAAGAATATCATTTTAAACCATCAGACATGATCCAGTGATAGAATAATAGCCACCATCAGTTTCTAATGATATTTCCACTTATTAAACCATCAGATATGATAAGATAAAACCATCAGATTACTATTAAATGCCCATATATTAAACCTTTAAGAATGATCCAGTGCTCAAATATTAGCCACCATGATTTAAAAATAAAGTTTCCATGTTGTAAACAAATCAGATACAATCCAGGGATAGCTTATTAGCCATCATCAGTTTCAAATCATATAATTCCCTCATGTGTAAAAAGAATCTTCAGTGACATATGCCAGGGGAAATTTGGTAATTGGATATATTTATCTTTTTAAAAAAAAATAAGGTTATATGAAAGTAGTACATTTTTCTGGTGTTGTTTTATACAGGCTGCTAATACTTATTTTCCTGTAATATGATGATACATGTATTGTCTCATAGCCAGAAATATGCAGATCTACCTGATATGAAATTACCTGTTTTACAATCTCTCCAATTACATGTAGCAAAACAATGTAGTAGGGATCTCTCTCGCATTCTCACCGCATTCTCACCGACTTATCGAGGCAGCTCGTTGATTATGGCGAAGATTTTTTTAAACAATTTTAAGGTCAACCTGACCTGTGACTTTTAGGAAAACAGATCTACTTAATGTTGTCGTATTGTGGGTGTTTTAAAGTAGGGCTGGGGTTTCATTTAAATTAAAATAATGGGATTTACCATTATGAATTTATGTGAAGTATCTTGTTAATGCATGTTTAAGTGACATGAAAATGAATTAAATACCATTTATTTATACACCTGCATAGTTTTATTAAGATGGCCTGCTGTAGAGTAAATCTTTTAACATTCTTTCATATAAAATACCCAAGTGTAATACTTTATTTTCATCACGCCCTTCCCAAACACATTTTAGGAGTTAAAACTTATTTGTCTTGTACTTTAATAGATGCACATTACTTAATCATTATATTACTTACCAGCATGATTTCCGGGGTGTTTACAAGCTGAATTTGTTTGTATACATGTATGAGAATTTTCAGCTTGTAAATACACGTATACTCTGGAAATCACGCTGGTAATGTATGTATCCAAAATCTTAATGGAGCTACACTTTCATGATATTTAATTTGTGAATATTCAAGTAATTTGAATTACCACAATTATATGACAATCATCTGTGAGGTCACAACATTTACCTACAGCCAAACTGGGATGTACGACTTTTACCAGGACATCAATCAAATTGCTAGAATTATTGCACATTTTGGGTAATGATAATGGAATTATTTAAATAATTATAATAATACAAATTAAACCTACCCGGTACCAATTTTAAATATTGTTGTTAATCTATATTTTCCTAGTTTATACGCAAATAATTTAAACAGACGGCTATCATATCTGCAGTATCTAGGACAGGCAACCAAGCTTAGATGCACACTGAATAATATATTGACCTCATCTTTTCATGTGTATATTAGGTTATCATAATACATAAAAAGTCGTAATCTATGGAAAATTTAACTGCATAACCAACACTTTCTTTCCTTTATAATACTTTTACCAGGATTGACAATGAACAGCAAGTGCATCTTTGCTAGTTCAAAAATAAATTATTGTTTCCTTAAGTTGATCATTGACTCCCAAAATGGTCTTCACAGTGTTTGTTCTGAGAGTATGCATGTCAGAGGTCATGAAAGATGGGTATATAGAGTTCAGAGGTCATGTCAATCATACTGAAATCTGCACAGCATAGCACCACAACAGCAACACCTACAAGTGCTGTAAATATTTGTATAGGTGCTAAATTTTACTGGCATCCTCCATCTTTTCTAGGCATCATGATCAAACTCTAATGCCAGCTACTGTAAAACGGGTATCAATTGCATTTGTATTTTTCACGAAATTCACGATCTGTGTTTGATCGTGACTTTAAGAAACACGTGAATAATAAGACTTCTGTTTTTTACTTCCAATAGCCACTAATTTAATCACTGGAGACAGTATTACCAATTTATACCTGGCCGGGACTAATTACTGTTGAATACGTCAATGACCACTGTACATGTGACTTTTAACAGATTAGCCTCTGAGTAGGATCCGAGTTTGGTGAAGCTGTTAAGTAACAACAAAAGTTATTTTGACAATGTGAATTTAACAAATCGTGAATATGTTATTTTTTCGAAAATTTTGCAAAATCGTGAAAATTGCGAGCCGCTAAATAAAACCATTCTACAGTATATAAAAATGGAGTAAAACAAAGCTGTAGCCTTCTGAAAGAGTTCTAACTTTGTTAGAGCTCTTGAAGGTGCATGCTCTGTTAACACTACATTGGTCTGTATTTGACTGTGTTTAACTTTGACACAACTCTTGAAGGTGCATGCTCTGTTAACACTACATTGGTCTGTATTTGACTGTGTTTAACTTTGACACAGCTCTTGAAGGTGCATGCTCTGTTAACACTACATTGGTCTGTATTTGACTGTGTTTAACTTTGACACAGCTCCTTAGTCTGTAACTTGTGGAGCCTAAAGTTTACACAGATCATTAAGTTTTATGTCTATAATGCTACTATAATTCTGTGGAATTGGTGCCATGTACCCAATAATATAATGAGTTGTTTCCATTATGTATCACATGTTTTACCCACTAGCTTCAATTTAGCCTAGGTTTGAGAACATAACTATTAACATACTTGTCATCAGATTTGGGGCTTTCAACTATATACATTTATGTATACTGTATACTTACTATGTATACATATACTTCTCTATGTGTACATTAAGGTTGTAACAGGATTAGAAATACAACACTTGACCTTCATCATGAAATACGAAAGTTGATATTTATGTGGGTTTTTTAATTCCATAGGGGATTACTTGACTGACTTTTGTGACATCATGTGTTTTGTATACGTAATGTATGTGTTATGGTTGTGTGGCTATATTTGATGCATAGATTGTATAGAAATATTGTGTGGAATACATCTTCCCTCTAACAATACTACATATGTGTCAGTTATGGAAAACCATACATTTTTTTCATTTTTCACTGTTGCCTTTTCTGAATATTACCTAGTTACCAACTTAACTGTTTGTGGCAACTGGAAAGTCCCAATAAACCTGTGATTGTAAATCTCAGCAGGGAAAGGGTTAGAACTACCATACTCCTGAGTTCAAACCTATGACACTTATCTATAAATAATAACAATGAAGCTAAAGTATATTAATATTGTCCCAACCTTGTACAATTTAAACCATAAACCGTTGTAAAGCTAAAAACATAATATTCATGATGTTCCAAACCTTGTACTATCTGAATCATCAGACCCTTGTAAAACTAGGTAATATACCTACATGTATGTTCCAATCCTTGTACAAGCTAAACCATAAAACCTTTCTCAAGCTAGACAATTAATATTCATAATGTTCCAAATTTGTACAATCTAAACCATGATATCTTGGTAAAGCTTAACCATACATGTATTTAAGAGTTCCAAACCTTAAAACTATCAGAACCTTTGTAAAGCTATATAATATTCCAGACCTTAAAATCATCTTAGCCTTTGTAAAGCTAGATAATATTGCTACATTCCAGATCTGGCCAGTGATAAAAACTAACTTTAAGACTTACTAGCCCGAATAGTGATACGAACAACAAATGTTATCAATTTCTCCTAGCCCTTTACTTAGGATACCGTTACCATTGGGGGTAATGGCCCGGGCTAGCTGGCTAGTGTTAATTTCAATCTCTGCCTGGTTCCATCTATACCTAAGCACCTTTAAAGCAACACTACTAGACAATACTGCTGGGTTCCTGGTCAATACATCATTGTTGAGTTGATAGAAGACTGAAGTTAGACGACATGACAGCTCTCACTATATCTGATCTAGGAATGTCTGCATTCTTACACCTGTACCTGTGCAATGAGAGCCCCTGAGCTGGCCATGGCATAGATAGTACCTTGCTTCCCTTTCACATAATTACTACTGACAAAAGATTTATAAACACACTTCATTGGTGTATTTGTAGTGGTTTCATGGAAACAGTAGACTGTTCGTGTGAGGAGCCATTCCTTCATACTTGTTTTTGTATACGGATAGCTGAGAAATGGTTGCTAGTCGCATTCAACTGATCCATTCATTCATTTGTCATCATTTATCATCCACCCCATTCTTTACACATCCAAAGTTCCCATCTTCTACCTCCTCCAAATGCCTATGTCATGTTCCTATGCCTATTGCTGTGATGTCTTGCCTACACATCTATGTTAGATTAGACAAGGAGTCATTCTATGTACAAATGTTTTTTCTCCTTCACCAGAAAAAATTGACTGAAATGGCAGAATATGTTGATTCCAAACATTCTTACTTATCCTATAACCCCAACGACCAACTCTGTTATGTTCCTACTCATATGCTGTCATGTCTACTACAAATGCATATAATATCAGATTAGACAAGGAGTTATACTAAGTGCATGTAATTTCTCAATGTGCGTTATCTTTCCATCTGGATAAGTGACCGAAATGACAGAATATGTCTGTTCCAATCACTTCCTGTGTCATGACCTCAGAATGATGACCTCACATTGATGACCTTTGTTAGATGAGAGGTAATAAATTGTTTTACTGCTAGAATTTCAGCTACCATTTTACTTCCATTAGCCACCAAGATACAATTAATACTCAGCACGCGGCTCTTGTGAAGAATGCATTTAATTGGTACTCATTAAACAAATACAAAGTGTGTATGGAAGGTTATAGGCAGTAAGTGTAGATATACTGACCCCTGGTCAATCTCTGTTCAGAGGGGTCATGCAGGGTGAGCTTCTATGTCCAGGGTTGTTTATTGTTAAGCTAGAGATATTACTGACAAACACAGGGTAATTGGCAGAATGAATTCTTTTTATTGCTACTTGAGTCCACTGATTAAAAGAGTGGCACCATTTAATTGGTCTGCATGACTTATTTTTATGAGCATGTAATGCAAACTTGCAAAAATAGATGAACTTTGTTAGTAATTAAGAACAGTATCTTGTTGGTTTGTTGTGTATATCCTCTGATATCACGAGCAGCTATGTTTAGATAGACTTGCAACATAATACCAATACATTATATTTGGTATCAGTATTACTATTATTAGTATAATAAATGGAAGTATAATATTTCATAACCAATTAAAGATCCTAATGAGCTCATTGACTTTGAAGAGACCAACTAGTATTGTAATTTTAGCTCTGATCAAATTACCAATGATATCAGAACTGGTCTAGTTGCTGTTGTCCACTTATGCATCTATGCTAATGACTGCAATGCATATGATTTTAACAGCTTATCCTGAGTGTTAAAAACAGAAATGGTAAACTTTGTTATCAAGTAAATTTAAAATAATTTTGTTGAAGATTTGACATCATGAACTTAGAATTATCATGAGGGTACAAATTTCAATTTCAATCTGACAGATAAGACCAATAGAGGAGATAAATATTTCCTCTGAACATGGTAAAAATACCAGTTCTACCAACTATGAATAACACAATTATTTACAGCTTGCTTTGTCTACGAAATACAACTTCATGAACTCAACTAATTGACTTGGTTTAAAAAAATATATATATGTTGCTTAAGTCAATAAGCTGACAATTCCACTGATATATTGGACCATTATAATGATGTACAGTCAACCCTTTGCAAGAAACATGCTTCCAAGATGTCAAGACCTCCCAAAACTTGGCTTAGAAGCACTTACCCTGAGACTTTCAATTGGGTTTCAGAGAACTTTCTTGGCAGTAGTGTCTTTGAGTGAAATGGCAAATTCTATTTTGAGTTCACTTGCCATGGATTTAGCAGACTGCTATTGACTGTATCACTGTGAACCTGTCTGTATAATAATATTTCAAATGATTTTCATGTTTCAAATGATTTTCATGTTTCAAATGATTCTAATGTTTCAAATGATTTGGTTTCAAATGATTCTGATATTATTCTGATGTTTCAAATGATTATGATGTTTCAAAAGAGTCTGATGTTTCTGGTGTTTCAAATGATTCTGATGTTTCAAATGATTCTGATGTTTCTAATGTTTCAAATGATTCTGATGTTTCAGATGTCAACGAATGCAGCATCAACAACGGCGGATGTCATCAAGACTGCTACAACACCATTGGATCTTTCCATTGCAAATGTCCATCCGGATTCGAAATCTCCAAGGATAACAAGAGTTGTCAAGGTAATAGTCAAACATTTAATTTAACACTAACTCTGCTGAAGGCAACTAGAGATGTCCTATTATATGCAGTGCATAGCTAGTGGTACATGTATGTTTAATTCAGCAAGAAAGGAGTTAAATATCTAGATACAATTACAATGGCAGAAGATACATATGACTAATAGGGACTGTAAGTAGACACAGATAGCTAATGATTCATTTAAAATTCAGTGACATAAATGGTCAAACAGCTAAATGTGCTAGCATTGGCTCCCTCAACCCTGACAGCTGACGATATCCAACTGTGATATTACATGAAAACATAATTCTTAGCAATCATTGCAAGCATTGGCATTGCTAGCAACCATGCTATAATATTCAACTATGGTCCACAAATGTTTTTGTGATTTACATTTATTGGAATTGCTTCTCTTTTTTTTTTGTTTCGAAGCCTGTAGTTTCATTTTCAAACCATGCTTTAGTCAAACCATTTTCATTCAACTTTGATTAGCAAGTATCTATTGTTATATCTCCAATTAGGTCTCACTAGTGGCATGTAATGAAAACAACCCAGATGAGACTTACAGTCCCTATGATCATGTTATACAGTTAACCCTTTACAAGACACTAACTCTTTTTATTCTGGAGACATCTAGAAATAACCTTTAAAATCTCCAAATTTACAATTCCGTGTAATCCACCACAGATGGACAAATTTAATAAAATATTGATTTAAAATTAATTGGGCATTAAAGTTTACTCTCTTTTCATCATATGACATGATTGACTATCAAAAATTGCCGGGAATCTCAATTTACCAGCAGTGTTTTCTTACTTGGTTGGTTGCACTGTATATATTATCCATCCTAAAGACTACCTGCTGTACATGTATATCTACTGGCATGACTCAGTGGGAAATATGCTATTATAAGAAAACGCTATTAATCCTTGCATTCAGTAATGACTATGGTGATGGTTTCTGCGTATACCTAACTGAGTCTAACCAGCCCTGACTACTGAAGTTGATGAGATGTATATTTTCGTCAAGATGCAAAACACTTACATCTGGTGATCACATCACCACCTGCATTTGCAAACAGCCATGCATTATATCTAATGTAGCTAAACCAAATATTGCCTGAAGAAAATATGAAACATATGAATTAATAAAAACTAGTTAAAGTTGTATCATATTATTTAGGCAGCATGCCATAATTCATTTGATGATATACTATAGCTCTCCAAGGCAGGTTGCAAATGTATTTTACCCAACCCTTTATTCCTTTGGGGGGAGGTGGGGGTGTCACGGCAATGTCGACAGTATCAGCTATGGCTCAGAAGAAAGTTGCTTGAAAGAATTACTGTTAAAGCAAAAGAAATGCATTGTACATAGACCTCAAAACATCTTTTCTATCCTTGGTCTATCAGTAATTGCCAGTGTTCACAGATTTACTGCAACATTCAGCTCTATGGATGTTACGGGTTTCATCTTGTCCTTAAAAACTGACAAGCTGTGATATAAGTGAAAGGATCTTGAAAGACGGATCTAAACCCCAATTCAAAAATAATAAAATAAGCAAAAATCTTATATGATAATGTGAAAATTCACCTGTAAATAATATTATTTTTCTTTAATAAATTGAAAAGGTAATAGTAATTGGTAATACCACAAAATACATGATAAAAAATATATTCACAGTGCGATGAATATTCACAGTATGATGAATACT
>JAVCKX010137270.1:0-11134 GCA_034780695.1 Lepetodrilus gordensis
CCCTAAAGAGCTGTGTCTATGCCTAATCCAGCATGGAAAATACATATCTCTCTCTCTCTCTCTCTCTCTCTCCTTCTCTCTCTCTCTCTCTCTCTCTCTCTCCTCCTCTCTCTCTCTCTCTCTCTCTCTCTCTCTCTCTCTCTCTCTCTCTCTCTCACACACACACCTATCTCTCTCACACCTCTATCTTTTCTCTCTCTCTCTCTCTCCCAACCTGCAAGCACTGGCTGGTACTGATAGACCAAGGATGATAACTGCATTTCCACGGTACAGACAATGCATCTTATCATGATCACATCAGAAAGGTAACTTCGCAAACATTGATTTGGGGCTTCCAGGATGGGATTGGAACCCAGGGCCTTTGGCTCAGAAGTCCAAAATTCTACAATTGCGCTACCACCCACCCTGTGTTATGTAGTATTTATGATGCTGATCAAGTTTATGTTGAACATACACAGTGTAAGAAAGTGACATACACAGTGTAAGAAGGTGAAGACTGCATCACTTACATTGCCAACGTGTGATACCAATATCACACTGTTACCAAGCAATTGACCTTCCAATGACCTTGTCAAATTTGCCACTCAGCACTCGATGGAGATCGGATTACCTACGATTAATAATTAACAAGTTAATGCTCTCATATTAGTTCTCTTTTATCAACTCTTTCAGCAAGACACACAGAACATAGTGGTCTGAAGGCAATACAGAAATCAATGTGCAACATTCCTTAACAGTATCTTTTGTTAAAGCAGTGAAAATGTAGTTACAGTAATACTCTTTTTATTGACAACATAAAATGGGCTGTGAACTGAAAATGTGAACTGAAAATGAATTTTGTTTTCATAAAAAATATCTTCTTCAAGGTACATAATGTCAATGATCTTTTACTTAATGAAAAAAAAAAGACATTTACAGTTTAATGTCCCAACCGAGTCTCAAATGCTACTTACTGGTGATGTATGCGCTAATAACGCTCTGGAGGCATTATCACGTGAAGTGGCGGCCTCCCATCATATCTAGCTAATGCCGCTCTCCATTTCCTTATCTGCATTTTTATATACAATTTGAAAGTTTAAATACCTAACTCAAGGACAAGAGAGACTGTATCAAAACTGGATTTGGGATTGGAATCTACAAGCATGAACACAATGAGACTTGTGAGCATTGTGCGAGAATGGTAATCATGTTTCTCGGCCTTCGTATCGCTTTCATCTCAGGCAGTCAATACATGATAAAGTAGAAGTGTCTGGATTGCATCACAGTTAATATCCATGGAGAGTTGGCGAAAAGCTTGAATAATGCCATCATGATTATAAAGACAGTATTGGCAGACCACTTAGCATCCTCTGGCGGTCCCTAATACACCATAGGCGGTCCCTAATACACCATAGGCAGTCACTAATACACCATAGAAGTCTTGGGACTGCACAGCGGAATCACCCCCTTGTGGTTGTCTGAGAACACCCAGAAGAATCCACCACTAAAACATCCAGCGTAATGTCTCGAGGAAAAAACCCACCATGATCAATGTGAAATATATGTGATGTAAAATTTTATAAAGGGCATATACTTTGAGAGGAATAAGTACCTAGAATTTATAGTTGGATAAGTGGTTAGGCTTTTACATGAGTCTGTGATGTGTCTTCTGGTACCATCATCGATGACCTTCATGTGACCTTCATGTGACCTTCACTTACCGGACCACCACGGAGACTCCATAATTGACGGGAGAAGTCATTGAAGCAAACCGCTTTGAAATACCAGATACGAATGATTACGATAGACCCAAGTTTGGCGACAGCCAAATCATCATTAAATATTAGTTAAGACCATCGACCATCATATTGTCAACAGCAATGATCTAAGAGTAATGATTTTTTAAATAAAAATAATATCTCCCTTCACGTTTGGTATGCAAACCTACATGACATGTTGGCACCAAGATGGTAGCCTCTGAAGAATTGTCACTGAACCCATCAGGACAAATAAACAAACACAGAATCCAAAACATAAAATAACTAATTTTTGCTACTTTCGTTTTCAATGACAAATTCATTCAGCTTTAATTGGAATCTGTTATACAGTATGCCCAGTATTACAGCCTGTTCAATACCTACAGGAAGTCAACCATGAACCAGACAACCTTCTGATGTCACACAGAAGTCAAGACAAAGGACTCCATTACCGGCCTTCTTGTGTCAAAGTGACCTCAGCAATACTAAATGCTGTCTCTCTAAGTGGATTTGTCACCAATGGCACATATGACCAATTGTCTGCCTATTACAGATGATTAATGGCACTGATTGGCTGCTGCGAGATCCTCCGGGACCTGGCAGCCATTACCGGGATCCCTGGGGATTCCCCCAGTGTTAAACCTGTGGTCAGAACACAGTCAGGTGAAGAGAAAAATCTCATACATCCCCTGCGCTTCGCTGGATGTAATTATTCCCGCTGTCAGTGATGTAATGTACATCAATGTCCCTATAGGATCCATCATAATAATGTCCTTTGCTTTAGGATCCAGCATAATGATATCCTTTGCTTTAGGATCCATCATAATAATATCATTTGCTTTAGGATCCATCATAATAATGTCCCTTTGCTTTAGGATCCATCATAATAATGTCCCTTTGCTTTAGGATCCATTATAATAATATCCTTTGCTTTAGGATCCTTCATAATAATGTCCTTTGCTCCAGGATTCATCATAACAATGTCCCTTTGCTCCAGGATCCGTTGCAATCAAGTCCTTTGGACCCAATCCCACTAAGCTAGGTATACATATCTTGTCCCAAGCTTAGAAAACCATTTTGAGTACAATTTCATGCTCAACGCAACATTTGCATTGGGATTTAAAGTACAAAATGTGTGGACTAATAAATCATACTCAAAAAGGTTTCATAACCTCAGTCTGATTTCAGCATTAATATTCTCTGTATTCTGTGCATGCACTGAAGCCTATGATTTTGATTTTCCATTTATCACTTTTCAATGGTAACAATTCTCATTTCAACAAACAGATTCCCAGTAATTGTTTTCCATGACTCTCTATCGTGTTGGACAAAACTTTAGTCTCATTAATCTGAATAAAAGCAATGCAACATCCTAATCATTTGTCAGACACAATGTAGAATAGGCAAGAACTCATGGCTTCATTACCAAGGGAGAGTGTCTCCTGGTTTAATCCAACAGGTAGAGGGTTAATAGAGGTTTCGCAACACTACAGTTACCATTACGGAATGGAAAAATAATTTTTCCTATGGAAGTTCTTATAAATGGTCAATGTAAAATATAATTGCACTTTTAACCAAAACAAAAAACTATCGTTTATCATCCTCTGCATGGTGACTGCATGATTCTTACGTGGAACGGTAACTTAAGACCTTTTATTTGGCCTTCTCAATGTTTTCTACTCAACCATTGCTGCCAACAAACACCACTTTCACATTGTAGTCCATTTCCTAATTCTGGTGCTCTGTTAATTGCCTTAACCCTCTCCCTGCTGGATTAGACACAAGCACTGTTCTTTTGGGCATCTCTGGTTGCCTCCAGCATAGAAAGCGTTAAGACACCACCAGTTGCCATGAATCTCAGGATATCTACAAGAGTCTGCACATCTAGTACTATTAACAATAATCACATGACCATGAACATGCATTAAACATGGAGTTATGTACGATACAAAAGAACTATTATTATTATTATTATTATGTATACAAGTCTATTCCACCATTCCTTTTTGTTTTTTAAATTGGGTATTAGGGTCACTTCTTTCACTTATCCATGCTCGAAAGTATACTCATAGCTTTACGTTATTACAGGTCAAGGTCAGTCTTAGAAACCGTGGTCCTAGTGATCCGACTCGTAAGACTCTAGAGTGGGTTACTGATCCTGCCCTTTCAGTGTTAGACATGTTGAAGAAAAGGGAAACATCTCCTTGCCTACACACACACACACACACACACACACACACACATTTCTTAACAACATAGATAGGATTTCTGTACATTTCAAATGACAAAAAATGAAAAAGTCACTTTAACCTCCTGCTAGACTTTGGATTGAATCCCAATTAAGTTAGAAGCTGGCTTTAAAATGTGTAAATAATCGCTATCATCAGTTACCCAATCAAGGCCAGCAATCTATTTGTCTGCATCCTCCGTGTAATTTACTGTACCAATACCTATTCTTCAGGATGTGGCACGTTTTTTCTGGCTTCAGATCGACGGGACTAACCACAATATTGACAACAAAAATAGATTGCAAATTGGGCCAGTCAGACACTGTAAATGAAATAATGAGAAGATCGACAACAAGGAACGTGGGAACTCGGTGACGTGATTGCGAATGGATCGGAACAAAAACGACAATTCATGTGCAGTTTCTTCAGAAGGGCGGCTATATAAGAGATGTAGACTGTATTTTGTTATCATGCACAGCTATATGTACCGGTAATCATACTTGCCATCATGCTCGACCATAATCATATCGTATTATCATGCTCAGCTATAATTGGTTATCCCTGCTTTTTTGCCAAAGAGATATTTAGTTAATTATCACAAAATAACAAATAGAGAGAATGTGTCACTTTTCAAAACCATACCAAACATTTTTCTATGAGAGAGAGAGAGAAAGAAAGAGAGGGAGAGAGAGAGGGAGAGGGTAGAGAGAAAGAGACAGAGAGAGGGGGATATAAAAAGAAAATGGGTATATAATCAAAAGAACATTTAAAACACATTTAAGCAATAAAACAGACTACATATATCAATCAGTATTACAGGGGCAATTCCACTTGCAAGTGTACATCTGTAAATATACAATAGCTGACACATTTACATTTGCAGGAACTCAGCAAGGTAATCAATGATGGTTTATTTTGGTGTTTTGCCGCACTGCGAGCATAATTTCTCTCTGCCTAATTAATGTGTACAACACAAAGGTGCCATGTAAACAAATGCTCCAGAAAGTCATCAATCTGTCATCACATTTCATTGCATGTTAGCCTCATTCCGCATTCTGCCAACACAATTTTTTGCGTTGTCCTGCACCGACGGCTGATGGACTTTCACACGCGGAGACGATGGCAGTTAGTAAATTTGCGTTCCAGGTTGGCCAGATAATGTTGGAATTACATCTCCTATCGGCTGCATCACGTCAACAAGTGTGATGAGAAACGCACTTATTACGACAGAGGGCGCTCTCATCCATTTGGCGAGTTCATATTGATTGCTACAAATTGACCGTAAGAATTTATTCTGAACCACACAGCAAATAGTCGGTGTGCGTTCCGCTAGTGTAACTCTGTACAAGAGACCAAAGTTTGAGTTCCTCGTACAGACTATAGTCCTCTCGTAATACAGTTTTATACTACTCTCGTAACTATCAATCAGAGTAATCAGTCTTTGAAAGGCTTTTTGTCAAAGAAATCAAAGAACGTTTGATTTGAAACAACATAAAACATCACGGTGTTAACCAACGATAACTTCCAACAGATTTTCATGTGAAAAGAAGTAAAACGTCCATTGAGGTCATTTCTATTAAAGACATAATTGCCTTGTTGATGTTCAATGAAAATGCGGATGCTGTTTTTCACAAATAGTGTTTTACATAATGAACGTATCTCGCAGACAATTTGTTCAACAGTAGCAATAAACAATGTTGGCCATAAATGCATTAACCCTCCCCATGATGAAGGCAACCAGAGATGTCTGTGAGTGTGCCTAATCCAGCAGGTAGAGGGTTAAATGAGTTATCTGCCTGTTAATTTAAATTAAGAAATAAATATTCCACAATTTTGTCTTCCAGCTTATTGAAGATTAAGGTTTTTAAACAAAATTATATCATTTTTAAATGAATAAAAACTTTTTAAATCATATAATTTCTAATGAATTATTCAATTCAAATATTCAAAATATGACAAGCTGATAATGGTGCATCACTAGTTTGGACTTTTGACATATTCATTGTCCATGTAGACACGGTCAGCTCTATTATATCATGGCTGGCCAAGTGTTATAAATGCTTGGTCATAGGGTATTACTATGGACAATTAAATGGAGTGCTTGAATTCCATTACCAACATAATACTCAGAGAAGCCATCTTCTGTAAATATGGTTTAAAGACTGGATACCATGGTTTATAAAATGGATACCATGGTTTAAAGAACAGATACCATGATTTAAAGAACAGAAACC
The DNA here is from genome assembly GCA_034780695.1 of Lepetodrilus gordensis. Classification (NCBI taxonomy): domain Eukaryota; kingdom Metazoa; phylum Mollusca; class Gastropoda; order Lepetellida; family Lepetodrilidae; genus Lepetodrilus; species Lepetodrilus gordensis. The sequence continues at coordinate 6,199 of JAVCKX010137270.1, forward strand.
ATGGAACAAAGAATGGAGATCATTGCTTAAAGAATGAATGTGATGGTTTAAATATCCATAGTTTCAATAATGGATAAGAACAGATACCATGTTTTAAAGAATTTGATTTAGTTCTTTCTAATCCAGACACAGTCCACATGTCAGGATGTGAACAGAAGCATGCACCTTCCTAACCATGAAATATAGCTTATTTTGTCATTCATTTTGTATATTTCCTCATAATTCTTCATCAATTTAGAAAATGGAATTCCGAGACCAGCGAAGAAAGCGATAAAGTTCTAACACAGTCTGTGTTCCTTTAGACACGGAGACAGATGGTCAGGCTCCAGCCCACCTCGGTGGATGTCTCTTGTGTCTCAGAATGTCTCAGAATGTCTCAATAATCCTGAGGCAGTCTCCACAGCGTTCTGACAATCAGGTTATGTTCTCACCTAACTAAATTTGTCCAACAAAGCGTTAGCGCTGGCATCCCTCATTCTGGAGGTGTCTCCAGAAATTGGTTATTACGGCTCACAGCGGTTTGGCCACGTTGTAATATTACGTAGTTGAGGTTGTTAGTAGGATATAATGACTCATATATAACGTAATGAAGCCAGGGTACATTTATCGTGTTACAACGGTGTTGAAAAAATAAATGTTATATGGAAACTGTGATATTGCGCAAGCATCCATGAAGGATTTCAATTTGTCCGAGGGCCATGACTACTTGTCTCATTTCGGTCTGTCACATGTCATCATCTTCACTCAGAAATTATTCCGTTACTTTTAGAAGTCTTTTGATACACATTTGAATTAATTCGCAGAGAGAACTCTCCAGGGCCGCGAGATGGGCGACATCTTTGTAATTAACTGATTTAATTTAAATATTTTTATCTTTATCATCATCAGTATCAATTTGTATTGTTCAGATTGAAATATCCATGTCTTAAAAGCTTTGAAATACAAGACCATTTATTTGCACATGAAGATTAATTGGAATGTTTAGTTTCAATACCTACTATAGATCTAGTTACGAATTACATAATTTTCTCACATACCATATCATTGCTCATAGCTACATATGGATCAAATGCTTTCATATGCTTTATAGATCAAATTACAAAATACAGGAACAGATGAAATAAACAGAATCATAAAACACAAATAGATGAAAGTGACATTAAATCCTCTAATTAAATCACAAAGCATTAACATAATCAGATTGCAAAGAAATGTCAGCATTCTATTGGAACAGTCTGATTGATATTAAAATTACTGATATTGTTTAATTTCTATGAATCTAGGGTTACATATATTGTTACAATAGGATTTTCAGGGCAATATTGTCATGGTGGAGACACATAATAAACGTATTGCATTACTCAGATTCCTTAAATATACTGAACGACAAATCCCTTCTTCTCCAAACACAGACAAATACAATGAAAATAGAATTATCCTCGCTCAGATATATCTCATGATTAATTCAATATACACCGTATCCCAATCGCAGACAGTAACTAGTTAAATATAACCAATTTGACATATGTAGGCACTTGCTTGCATGATAAAACTACAAACAATTAGCGAGTCTTTATTTGTCTAGTACGAGTGTCCTGATTGGCTAATAAAGGCCAATGATCAGGTAGTGAGCCGTGTCTGATGACTCTGTAATGATCGGCAGTCTGCTGCCATTCCTGTCCAGTGACCTCCCTTGAAGGTCAGCGTGGCTAATAGTGCCTGGATGCAGACAGTGATTGGTGAGAACGACAGACAAGGACTTCATATTTCCCACAGAAAGCCCTCACCACTTACCAGCAGATTAGTTTGTAACACTTAGACCAAGTTTTAAACAGAGAGGAGGAGAATTAGCTGTCATATTGTGGAATGTGTTTACTTGGAGACATTCCTGAATAATTTTATACCAAAATGCTTTATTCAAAAAAAATTATTGGACGTTTGGTTAAATATGGTTCTGATTGATCATCTAGGTGTCCTTGAGCTGTTTAGATTTCGTTTTTTGAATTGGGGTTTAAATCCGCTTTCAATATATTTGTTCACTTGCATCACGGTTTGTCAGTTTAACTTTAGGGCAGGAGGAAATCCATAGAAACTGAATGTTGCAGTAAATCTGCAAGTTGTTAATGCCTATGAAAAACAAGAATGATTTGGATTAGAAGTGAGTGAATATAGAGTTTAACGTCGCTGCGGGAATCTTTCACCCATTTGGATTACAACAACCTTTACGTGTTACAACAGACAGATTAATTAGGTGTCACAGAGAGATAAACTAGGTGTCACAGACAGATCAACTAGGTGACACAGACAGATCAATGAGTCAGTCAGATATAGGTGTCACGGGCAGATAAACTAGGTGTCACAGACACTAAATGAGTCACAACCGATACCGATAAAGTTCTATTCAGATGATCCTGCTTTTTACCAAACAGACAATGTCACTGCTATCTCACCTGTGTATCAGCATTTCAAAGACATTTGACATTGAATGAATAAATGAATGAATGAATTTGATAAATTTGATAAAGAAATATAGTAACAGTATAACAGCCAATGACTCTGTGCTAACATTCCTATAGTATAGTCCTGCCTGCCAAACTTGTGTCCTGAGTGCCATGCTCCACCAACTAAACCTGTATCGTTCTGGCCCATGTTCCACAGAACAATCGTAGCGCAACGAGAGTCGTAACTCCTAAAGGAACTCCAGGCCCCGAGATTCCATACTCAATTCAGAATTTTGTTCATAAACCATCATGTGACGTCATAACCCTTGACTCACAACATTCTCAGGCTATGACGTCACATGACGTTTTATGAACAAAAGTCTGAGTTGAGTATGGAGTAATTCTCAGAAAGTTTCGTAATCTCGTGGGCCAGGCTAATGTATAGGGGTTACGACTCTCGTGGCGCTATGATTGTTCTATGGAACAGGACCCAGGCCATAGCTACCTGTTCTCTTACCTCGACTTCACAGAGCACACCCAACAATTAGCCTAGGTAGACATAGAAATGTAATACTTTAAATCAATACTGTATTTATTTATTCAGCAGAAAACCATATTTTAGAAGTGTTACGTTAATGCCAAGCGACAACATGCCTAGATGTATAGTTTAAAATATAGTTAAGTTTTAGCCTGAGGACAGAAGGGGCTATAATTATAGTTTTAAATTGTTGGTTTTGGCCGAGGGACAGGATAGTAATGCAATAGAGTAGATTTCCAATTTCCGTTCGTCTTCTACCGACACTGCACTTCATTAATCTGTCAAATTATTGATCAAATTCAAATTTTTCAAAGGCGGACTGCAAGTTGATTCCTGGAGGCACGGCTAAATACCATCATCCCCGTGCCGCAAATTCCAGGTCTTCTAGATTAGTTTTAACAGCCTGTCACACGATTACACTGGCAAATCTTTTTTCTCTATCTCACGATTTCAGTTTCCGTAAAAAGAAGAAGAAGGAAGTACACTTAGAATTGATTTGGACGTTCCACGGCTTCTGAATATTGAGCAAAAACCATCCGATGTAACTTGAAAAACATTACTGTCAAATGTGTATTACGTCGATCCAGCAAACCATCTTTAATAAACTGCTAGTAAGATTAAGATTTGAAACACCATCATGGCATAAAATAATGGAAGAGCAGTTATCGACTCTAATACAATGTCTTGCTCTCCGACGACCTGCCCCATGGTGTACGAGGTCAGGAAAGACATTATCTAGCCTTACATAACTGGCCTGTTCTTAAGACTACATTCCCCAAACCAATGCAGATATGTCATACATATCATTAATCACACTTTTTCTGTTGACAGAAATAGAAGAAACCCATGTTTATTATATTTTGAATTCAAGGCATTCAAATATCACTTAATTACTATGCATTGTAATCATACCAGTCGGCCACACCAGATTCCACATCCCATTTCCTATGGAGAATTATCCTATCTCGCTGTTTAAAAAATGGCCTATGGCTGTTTCTGTTTCTCAGACAATGTCAAGACAAAATATCAATTTCACATTGGGACAGTAACATACAAATTGATGTGGTTATCCCAGCGGGACTGTGTGCTGCATGTCATGGCGGTCAAGCAAAGTGGTCAGTTAATGGACAGAGTGACCCGTGATGGACAGTGGCCTGCAGGCAAAAAAACACCCATAATTAACCCTAAATATTGACTTCCTCTGCCTGGAGCTGGCACGACCTGCATTCAATGTCAGGATGCTGTTTATGACAATACTAATACAATAGCAAGAACCTTCCACCATAGCACTTGTGCAGGATTGTGCATGTTAGTGCAGGGTTTGATCTGTGCATGTTAGTGCAGGGTTTGGTCTGCACATGTTAGTGCAGGGTTTGGTCTGCGCATGTTAGTGCAGGGTTGTGCAGTGCTGTACACAATAGTTAGTGCAGGGTTGTGTAGGTTTGTACATGTTAGTGCAGAGTTGTGCAGCTTTGTACATGTTAGTGCAGGGTTTTGTAGGTTTGTACATGTTAGTGCAGGGTTGTGCAGCTTTGTACATGTTAGTGCAGGGTTGTGCAGCTTTGTACATATTAGTGCATGGTTGTGTAGGTTTGTACATGTTAGTGCAAGTTTGTGCAGTTTTGTACATGTTAGTGCAGGGTTTTGTAGGTTTTTACATGTTAGTGCAGGGTTGTGTAGGTTTGTACATGTTAGTGCATGGTTGTGTAGGTTTGTACATGTTAGTGCAGGGTTGTGTAGGTATGTACATGTTAGTGCAGGGTTGTGCAGTTTTGTACATGTTAGTGCATGGTTGTGTAGGTTTGTACATGTTAGTGCAAGGTTGTGCAGTTTTGTACATGTTAGTGCAGGGTTTTGTAGGTTTGTACATGTTAGTGCAGGGTTGTGTAGGTTTGTACATGTTAGTGCAAGGTTGTGCAGTTTTGTACATGTTAGTGCAGGGTTTTGTAGGTTTGTA
>JAVCKX010137381.1:0-12182 GCA_034780695.1 Lepetodrilus gordensis
GGCATTAAGCATGTTCACAGATATTTTGTCATTATTATGACAATACTTCTGATATAAATTTCGTCGCAAATGGGTGAAAGATTCCTGCAGAAACGTTAAACTCCATGTTCATTCACTCACTGATATAAATTGGATCTTTTCCATTTTCTTGTGGAACTTTCCAGTTGATATACCACATGGCATTATTAATTGCGACATCTCATGATACTTAATGACATTATCAATTAATATATGACAGGATATTATTAGTGAATTTGTCACATTAAATCGTAAGCTGATATTAAATTACAATTTTAATCGATATTTGTGACATTACATATTGTTAGTTTGAAACATGATGTATTTTGTCGCATTAAATTGTAAGCTGATATTAAATTACAATTTTAATCGATATTTGTCAAATTACATATTATTAGTTTGAAATATATTCCTTTGCACCAGCCCTCCCCACAATGTAAGAGTTCACTCTTTGATACACCTGGGTCCATCATTTTGAAGAGCATCATAAGAGCATGCTCTTGGAATAGAGTCGGGGATGAAGTGTTACGTCCCCGGCAACTCAGTTATGAACATGATGTATGCTTCTTATCTGTGGAGTAAGCACTTGTGGTTGGTGTACAAGACATCTTGGCACCATGGCTTTAGATAATGAACCTGGATGCTTGTCACATTGCCAAGTCTTGAAACAGTTCCTCTGTACTCACACATGTTGATACTGTAGAAGAGAGCACAATAGTAGATTTACTTTTTGACACTAATGTCATAGCCATTCCTTCTAACTCAACATATTCTGTATTATATTTTATTTTCCTTTTGTTTAGTTTTAACATATTTTTATTGTTAATATAAAAGGATTGGGGACAAGTTATGCCAACTTAGCAATAACCGGCTCCTGGTTTAATCTGAACGTAATTTGCGTCATACCAATGGAATAAAATCTGGATATCTTTCTATTTAATCCATTATTTATGTACATCAATAAATAAAGAGATTTCATGAACATTTTAACTCAGAATGATTGGCTTGAAACTCAATATGTTTCAATATGTTGCATTTTTATCTGATTCATCTTATCAACTTTGTATTCTTGATCAGAATTTATTTAATTTCTGATCAGACAATTTCGTAGGACTATGAACCTGGTGGAAGTAAATTGTTGGTAAACGTTTCGCAACACATGCCTGTGTTGTATAAACATGACAGAGCTTGACAAATGCTCGAATAACTGGCTCGGTACTGACGAAGGAATGCTTTGAAGAGTGTATGCTAAAACATGATGTAATTTGGTTATCCTGGCTGGTTTATGTTCTGACATAATGAGCATAATGTCCTCATTTCCATCATGGTGCTGCAATCTTCATGCTTTCTCCCTTATTAAAGTCTGCGATTGCTGGCAGTGTGAGGCTGCATAATAAGCCTGGAAATGGTCTAGCCAGAAAAAGGGAAAGCGTTTGTTGTTGAATAAACAGAAATTAATCTGATTATGACATTCCAGGACAGTGACTGCTGAAGTTATGCGATATTTAGCACGGAACTGAGTGTGACGAGCAACAGTGGCCGCGATGGTGTTCTACAGTCCCATATCCAGCCAATTGTGCTTTAACTTTGTGAAGGGACTGCAGTTTCCATCGCTATTGATTTCTCTCTGGTTTGCCATTCGGTGCGGTCAGCACATTGTCCTGACACAACAGTCATAAAATTGTCATATCCTATGTAATTAGTCAAATTTGGTGTGAGATTACTGTGTCTAGTTCAATTTAGAGAGGCTAGAAACCTACATGGTCGGTCAATGGCACCAGAGTACAGGGAGATTTGATGACCTGTCGTGCCTGCCCAACCTGGACGAGAGCCCTAAGCTTGTAACCAGACGTACCAATTGATAGCAGGACAAGCGAGGTATCCCAGAAGGCCGTCTTGATGTGATCTTCCATGTTTACTTCCCGCGGTAGATGCGGATGCACACGGTTGCGCTGCCAACGGTTTGCTGAAAAGTCTCTCAGTTTTGTAAAAAAAAAACACCTGCATACCCTGCCAGTGGAAAGGATTTATGGGTCTGGCTATTACGACTGTTCTACCACGATCACTGTAATAGCCTGTATCAGTGTTGCCGTGCTGTGAGCTCCCGAGCCAGGGCCCCGAGATTCCTTTTTTAATCTCGAGAACTTGCACGTCAATTTTATGAAAATCCCAACAGAGGAGCTCATAATCACGACAAATGTCACCATCGCCAGCCAAAGATCAATTCAGGTATCGATCTTCCCGGCCATTGATCGGAACTCATCGTTTTGGGACAATGTCGAGTATATCGGAGGCTGGGTTTCGTCCAAGACCTTTGTAATCGTCTGTAATTGGCCTAAATTTATCTCATTGACTCGCGACTGTTGGGGTGTTCGCGGTGTCCTTCTCCGACGTGTGAAGACCTGACCGTGCGACGTCAGACTGCTAGATGTCTGCTAATGGAAGAACATACTACATGTATTCACCCACATTGATTTCCATGTTGTGCTTGCTGTGAGGAGATTACATTTTGAGTACGATGGTGCAATTTCCACTATTGACCGCAAACATCTTGTGATAACCTCTGGCTGTTGAAACCGGACTCCTACCGAAACTTATGCCTTGGGACTTGTTTCGAGAAGGCTGCCTGGACAGTGGTTCTTGGTAGAGGATGATTCCGTTGTACGTGTTCGAAGCCTAGGGGCGCCAGAGTTTGTGTTTGTACACACCATGAGATGAGTCGATGCATTCTCGTCTTTAATGATATGATTAATGTGCTATTCAGGAGTGATAGGCACTGTGCTGTATGTCATTGACATTTGAGACTTAGTGTATTCGGCACTCGAGGTGCAACGTGTACCAGTCTTGATTGTATAGCGGTTGGAATGCGATCCGATAACCAACGCTACTTCTAAGCATTGAGGATTCATATTCTGCCCGGAAGAAACATGATACGTCCTTCAAGAGATTTTCGGAATCGTACATAATCTTTGAATATTCATCACAGATGCCCGCAGATAGTATTCTGCTTTCAGTACGGATAATTTTACTGAAGAAAAGTTTTGATCACAAAGATCTTGACATTTTCAGAAGTTATAATTTGATGGCTGATTCCAGACAGCGCATTGGCCGAGCATCTTGATTTCCTCAGGGGAGACAACTGCCATTTATTTGCTTGTTACATCCATTGTTGACTAATTCTGGCGGCGGGATATTGGATTGGGACTGACACCATGATTAGCGCTATTGTCCAACAGACATTTATATGTTCTACAAGAGTGGTCTTAAGATCCCCAGGCTTTTGTGGGTGAAGTTGTCGGCCACAGCCACTGCTGAGAGACATGACTTAGAAGACCTGGGTGTTGGTCTTGTAAATCCACATGTTTTACTGCATTGGTGCTCATGCTGAACATAAGTGAAAAGGAAAGACTTTACAGATTTTCTTCTTGAATATAAATGGATGCCCTTTTTAGTGATCGATATTGTTATTCCGTGTGAGATGATTTTGTTAACTGGAAATTAATTTCGTCATTGCTGGCATTTGTTGACAAATATTTGTCCATTAAAATGTACTTTTACTCTCATTTGGATTAAATTCCAGTGCAGAAATTTAGGATCGTTTTTACAAGCTTTCGATTGGGATATCACCTTGGGATGGAAATACTTCCAACTGTATGAAGCTAATCATTCAACATTAAGTCATCTGTGTGCCAGAAATACTGGACTTTTTTCCCCCTGGATTTCTTGGCATAAGGGTACCCCAGATATTTGGCACTCGAGAGCAGCACTCAACATGGAATTCCTTCCACAGGAGCTGATATATCTTTGTAGATGAAAGATTTGTTTTATGGCAGTAAATAACAGCTGATTGGAACCGCCGTACCACAGATAGAGAGTGGTGTGGTCTCTGGGGTGTGGCACTCGGGGTCCGGGAACCGCCGCTGATACTGTCTGGAGCGTGAAGAAGTAGTTCCAGCCACTCTGGAGACGTCTCAACCATGAAGGAAGAAACACGGCTGTGTCGTTAGAACAAACTAATGGACTGTTCTTTATCATTGAATCCAGTTTGTTTGTTGTTTTTTCCAAAAAGGAAAAATTATATACGACCATTATTTATGATTGGAAATGAGATTAATACATGTGGTGAAGTATTTTACTGAATAGGAAATGACAAATATGCTTTCAATTGGAGGATATGCAATAAAATGTGAAAGTGATGATAAACGGGAGCTGATTGCACTAATTGCATGTCTGAGATGGATAAACTTTATCACCTGCGGAAGATAACGAACACACCAGACAGTTTTAAGTCTTTCCTGGGAAAACCTAGTAGGCATTCTGTGAACATAAATCTTTTTTGAAGTTGAACCAGGATGTGATTGTGTTATGTGCTCTCTGTTATAATTACTTTGTGATTCAATAAGGAATGTTGACGTGTTTAGACATCTCCCCACTTATGACTGGGCCAGTATTTTAGACGGGTCTTCACTCTTCACCATGGAGTCTGCTTTGCTGATTGGCATCTAATTAGAGAACCGTTTGCCTGTATTTATCTCCTGGTATTTATTTTAGCATCAGTGATAACCTTCATGATCTAATATTTCTGAAAAGTGTATCTCCAAGATGCCAGCTTTTGGCATCATTGCCAGAACGTTATCTTCATCTTTGTGATAAGCGTCGTTAAGAGCTTCACAACTGTTTACTGCTGTTGAGTTTTACCAGTACTGTAACCTGCTATCTGCTTCCATTAAGACAAGTTTGTTGTTTCTCCTCCTCGGAACGTGTACTGAATTTTTTATTGGATACCTCATATGGATTTGTAACTTTGGACACTTTCGAGGAAACAGTTGGGGGATTACCATCCAAGCATTGGGATCTCGTGGAAGATTTTTCGTATTTTTCTTTTATTTTTGGTGGTCATCGATGAACAACAATCGTCTCCCTTTGTGATAGTCCTGGAGTGTCATTGCCAGCATCACAGTCTACACTTATGTCATGGTGTGGTCACAGGTTTTCTACCAGCAGTTAAAGAGCCTGAAGAGTCTTGTCTTGTGTTGTAAAAAGAGAGTGAGTTGTGAGGGGAACGGCGCCGTTGGCGTCGGCGCGACCATGAGCACCAACAACCCTGTGGAGACGTACCTGCAGGGACGGCACGAACGCGCCATGGTGCGTCTGTGCGCGTTGCTATGGTTACTGAAACTGGAAGAGGAAAAGGCTGCCAGACAGGAAATGGCAAACTGTCAGTCTAGGCGCTCATCACAGGTGGGAACGTAGTCTTAATGTTGTCACTGTTGTTGTCATAGCTATCAGTGACGGCAGTACTGCCATAAACATGCTTCTCTGCCATCAACAATGATGTCATTTCTTGCAATGTATAATGGTCAAATGTGAATTAAAAACTGGCTTTATTCACAATAAGAGAGTTCTAGTTTGAGAATCAGTAATGTAAAGTATGGATTTTAGTATGGAAAATAACTTATTCCCTAGAAGTAGAGTAGTCGAATAGTATTTCCATTTTGTTTATGTATGACAAGTATGGGTGAAAGATTCCTGTATAGTGACATTAAGCAACAATTCACTCACTGAACATGTCTTGTTGCCTTCAACAAATGTATTTTCATTAATGGTTTAGTGACCTCAGACAAATTAGAACTTTATCATGATCCTAAAATTCATGACAATTCTGGCACGTGTCTGCGACTACTGAAGTATTTGACAGGAAATTTGTGAATTTATTTGAAACTGAATCGGCTGCTTTTGTTTCTTTGGATACCATTAATTTAATCTGAACAAAACTACTCATGTCATAAAGATTTTCAGTTATATTTGATTTTAAAGGAACTATTTATCAAGGTAGAAGAATATTATGTCTGTTAATCACAACAAAACTCCATGTCATAAGAAATTTCAGTTAAATTTGATTTGAATGGAACTATTAAGGTAAAAGAACGTGTTCATAGGTCGGCCATCATTGCAATGGTTTGATTCAAATCAAATTGGACTGCAAATCCCTTGTGCTCATGTTCTAGCTTTGCTTGATAATTTTCCAAATGCTGTGAATGTAATATTTCTGGGAATACATCGTCCAAATGTCTAATCCTCCGAGTCGTTTACTCCGTCAATGTGATGCCATAATTACTGTGGAACTGACTATCCTCACGAGAACCTTATAAATTCATGAATATTCATTCTTCCTACTCAATTATTGCTGACCTATATTACTATACTGTACTTAGATAAAAATCAATTTGTGTAAATCCATTTGCAACTTGCACGATTGTTGTAATATCACTCTGTATAATATGTAGATTATACAATGGTTGTGCTTATTAATTGGGACATCGGTAGGAAATGTATATCGTCGTACCTATGAATTTGTGGTATAGAAAGAAACATATATATATATATATATACACAACTTGTAGAGAGAATAGCGCTATTTTTCGGTAGAGAAAATAGCGCCATTTTGTTGGCATATTCTTGAGAGTTGAGAAATTCTACATTACATCATGGCGCCCGAAGGATCAGTATTGACCTAGTATTTTATCGAATCCTCTCAAGTGGCCGCAAAATATGTTTTAGAAACCAACCCGGTTTAACCCTCTCAATGCTGAAAGCAACCGGAAATGCCCTAGATAGTTGTCTTTGTCTAATCCAGCAGGGAGAGGGATAAATGCTTCATTTCATTTTATGAGTAGACACGCTGTTGGTTGTTTAATATTGATCGTACCAGCAAGTCTTGCAAACAGTCTGCATTAAGAGATTTGCTAAATACGTAGTAGTGATGTGCAATAATGTGCCGTGAGCTTCATTAGGATATACTGATCTCGGTAATGGACAGATGGATGAAGCCATCAACGTCAGCTTTCCAAACGTCATGTTTGGCTTACGATTCCTCAGCCATCTCAATCCCCACTGATATTCCAAACATGTGTTTATTTAGAAAATTGAAAGGATTTGAACTTTAATATCCAACTCCTTTTAGATAGATTTTGTTTGTTTGTTCGAGGAACCTTTAGCTGTGATGTTTATTATGTTTTGTAAAATATTTCCTTTTTTGTTTTGGCGAGACTGTAGAACAGCTTTTATTTGTTGCCAGAACACTACTAGCCTTGAGGATGTCATCGCAGATCCTAACTTCTGTTGTGGAACTTCTAAATGTCATTTGTTATTGGTCTAAATGTCATTTGTTATTGGTATTGGCTTCAGAGAGATGCAGCAAAGACACTAACTTGAATTCCCCCGTGGTTGTTTTTTCCCCCCAGCAATTCCTGTGCTACTTATTATTGCAAAGAAAGCAGCCATGAGCACCAACAAAGACTGCATAATGCACAGAGAGAAAAAAACAAGACCTGTAGGAATTCAAATGAACGGTTTGCAAATCATATTACTGTAGAAAATCTAATCAGTCTGTTGTTGCCGTACATTCGAAAATCAATTGAGTGTTTCTTGTGCCAATAGTTTCTTACAATCTTTGATCGAAAAGAGAGGCAGTTTAACTTACTCAATTATCAATACAAGCCCTTGAGGTCTAGAACTAGACAATAAGACATGAGAGTACCAAGATATTAGTTTGATTTTCTAATTTGCAAACCGTTCACGTAAATTCCTGCATGTTTTTGTTCCATAAATTTCAACCATCGTAGGTGCGCGAAATAACAACACCATCAGTAGAACATCGGAGAAATAAAATGGCCTGCGTATTGATGACCTGAAAAGGACGTCTGGCTCTTTGGGCTGTGTTGGCCAGAGCATGCTGGGATCACGTTGTCCAAACAATGGCTGCCATCTTGGAAGCAGCATTGTATTGACTGACCAACTCAGACAGATCTTGTGTCAATGAAATCAATCGACACAACAAGCAAATTACATCACATTGTTGGCCTATGTTTTGTGAAGTCGTTCATCTAGCTCTCAATTTTTAATTATTAGATTAACGATTTGTCTGTGTGTCTTCGTTAGATTTGAATCATGTTGTTACTTCTCAGAAGTGTTGTGAATTGTAGAATACTTATATTATTCCAAAAGGTCTTGTCATGAAATTGAAGCCATTGAACAGTATAAAAACAATTATTTTCTTTTTAAAATATGTGCTACATCTCATGATATTGAAGCCATCAAACAGTATAAAAAACAGCTATTATTCTATATTTAAAATATGCACTACATATCTACTTCACCAAGCTTGTCATTCTTAACCCTCTCCCTGCTGAAGGCAATCAAATATGCTTTGGCATATTCCAGCAGGGAGCGGGTTAAAGCACTGCCACAGGCTTTTTTCCCCATCTTAACATTTCAACGACCATCGCGTACTTAGAATTGCATGTGGTCAGGGTGAAATGGTAATTAGATTTGGATCCATGTTGCCATATGTCCTGAGACATAAGTCTATTACCGTGATTGCTTCCACTGTCAGGGTCCGGGGAGGTTAACCACATGATTGGTATTAACTGTCAGAGTGATCATGTCTGCATTCCTGCAGCAGACCAGGGGTGCGTTCAAGGACACGAGCGCTTGCTAGCGGCTTACCAAACTAGCCAACGTCTCAAGACTCCCATGAAGTGTAGATGGGACAGGGAACCAGTTTAGCTAAGCGGCTTATCTCTGCGCTTGCTATCGGCTTACCAAATTAGCCACTGTCTCAAGACTCCCATGAACCGTAGTTGGGACAGGGAACCAGTTTAGCTAAGCGGCTTATCTCAGCTCATGTGTCTTTGAACGCACCCCAGGGGAGGCACACACAACCAGCGACCACCGCCAGTTAATGCCATCACAGTGATTAATGGACCAGCTCCCATACAGAAGTGGTATGCTAGGATTCTGGACGGACCCTAATGGAAGATTCGGTTAATAGCTGGTATCACAAACACGGGCTTGCCATGTTTCTCTTAATTAACCTGCTGCTTGTGTATGTGTGTTGATCTGCGATGATGTTAACTTTTTTTCTGAACGGGGTTTTGATTTGAAGTTAACAAACTTAAACTTTGATATAATGATCATTATTTTGAATTTCCAAGTGGACTTATATTTAGATATTTTATTTGTAATTTATATACATATCTTCATATCTAATTTATCATTCAATAAAAATGAAATAATTTTTGGAAAATTACATAAACTCCTAAAGTAACATTTAAAACCCCAGAACGAACAAACCCCATAAGAAATAAACCCATAAAAAAGCAGCATAAACTTGTAAAACAGCACTATGGCAGCATTAAACCCTAACATAGCATAAACCACTACATGTAGAAATAGATTGTGTCTTAAAAAAGTCCAAACCGTATAGATTTTATTTTTATGTCCTTAACAAAAAGGGGAAGATGAAATAGAAAGTTAAAAATTGTGTATGGAGTTCAGAAACAAAAGCTGTTTGTCAGCTCGCAGAATTTTACAGTGCGTGTCGCTAAGTGCCAAAGAAAACACATAAAATGTCGGCATCGAAGTGGTTGACAAATTGTACTGCCGTGGCTTCCAATCTCCTGGAGGTGTTATATACGGTGGCCAGGTCAACTCTTGCTGCTTGAATAACATGGAACCCAATTAGTGGCAAGCTAAAGTACTGTGGGATGACTCCCTAGACATTATCCAAATCAAAATCCTGCAAGCCATGAAATAAGAAGGCTGCTTTTTCAGCTTGCATGGACCAGATATGGAGATTTAGAGCTTTTAATGTCCATTCTGGGACTTTTTACGCAGGAGGTGGCCGAGAATGACAGATTTTTTCCCCCGCAAATTCTTTTAAAGCAGCTACTAGGGATGAAGTCGACACAGATTCTGAGCTATGCCAAGGCAATGGTGATCTTGGTGCGGAGAAGGGAATTTGTAACTTTCGTGGGAAGTAATATTCTGATGGATTTGCATATGGCATTGATTTCTGGCAAATCCGTGTAGTACCTGAACGTTGTATAAAACTGCTCATCTGACATAATTTTTGTTTGCAATTCATTGCTCTCCAAGTGGGAGAATCTAAAAACAAAGTAATAGGATTGCTGGTAGATTTTGTAATAGTTTTTAAGTGTTAAGTTCAGGCATCATCTGTGGCGAAAGTTTTGTATTGGTTTATTGCGTTATGAGCAATATGACACGAGTTCTCGAATCTGATGGTTTTTTAGGTGCCCCACACACACACACACAATTCACTGTTGGTACTATAAATTCCGCCGAGGCGATCACTTTGATCGATAATATATTCATATTTGAACCAGCGAGGGGTAAATATGATTTTCCTTAAGCTATAAACCCGAGTATAGTGATTAAACTGCTATGGTTTCTCCTTTATGACATCCGACTTGCTTTGAGCGTCGTAATTGCAGCGGAATTTCTTTATCAAAGCAGCCATGCAGAGACTAAGCACATTTTTCTGACGAGTTCTGCCGATAATGTTGCAAATCTCAGTCAATAACAGTCCATGTTTTGATGGTTGCCTTGGTGTTATGTAACATTCCTGGGGCTTACACTGGCTCTTTTTGGAAGTTCCTGTGATCAAAGGAAATCCATGATCATAAGCTTTTATCATATTAATGGTCGAAAAACAATAGCATCTATGCTTTGGGATAATAACAAAGCAGAAATTAGTTTGCATGTAGAGATGGATGAGTATAATTTCATATTGTTCAAGTGTTAATGTTAACCCTCTGCCTGCTGGGGTTATCGGTATTTGACATCTCCTGCTGTCCCCAACAGATGAGGTTACGTTGTTTCTGATGACCATGCAGGGATTGTTAGGGAAATAATGCTACCCATCCATGATGTCCAACTGTAATTGTTAAACATTAAAAACAAGGGTGTTTATGTTATACATTGTCAGGTATCCTGGATCCTATAAAGAAAAGCTAACAAATGTATTATTTTATGTGATAAAATGGCCAGTTAATGCTTATATCATCCGCACCATAATTAATCACATTCATTACAAGAGGTTAATCTTTTTAAGACTTTGTTACATGATGGAATTTCCTCGTTACAGTAATATGCATATTCAAGGTGTGTGTGTGGGTATTTATCAGCTGAGAATCACTTTCATGCCTATTTCTGTTCTATGACTGATGTATGTAATCTTCAGCCTACATGTAGGTAAAGTGTCTCGACTGTGTCTCCTGTCTCTGATGTCTCATCATGGTCTGTGATCTGGAGACAACGCATCATCACAATGCTTAGAATTACATACATTAGCGGAATATCACTTTACCATTACTTGGGCTGCTATTATTGTTCAGTGTTCTGAGTGCATCTCGTACCATCAATTCAAATAAGCAAAATATTATATGACAGAACCTGTGATCACAAGTTTACTGCAGCATTGATCACAACGGTTGTTGCGGGTTTCCTCCTGCCATAAATCGACAAGTCATGATGTTAGTGAAAGAATCTTGAAAGCGATTCCATAAATAAATAGAAAATATGACCAAAAAAACTATTTAAGGGATTGTGGTGTTTAATTCTTGAAGGTTGTCAGGTGGTTTGTATCTCAATATCGTAGTAATGTTGTTTTTAGACCTATTCTGACAACTTAAATGCATTTTTTTTTTTATAAACACCATTTAGATATATACTGGGTTTTCCAGACATCTTGGTGATAATAATGTATGTATGTGACTCAATTTATTATTATTAAGTTTTACTAAAAGAAATATGAATTTGTGATGTAACTGTATAAGGTTATTTTTGTGTTTTCTAAATTAATTAACGAACTCAAAGTACTAGCTTAGGGACGTCATCTGGCTCATAAAATTCAATTTGTTTTCCAAAGAAGAAAAATGATGTTGTCATCGATACAGGACTCTATAGCATTACGCGCACGAGAAAGTTGACTTTCGTTGGAGGACTTGCAGAAAAATTGATTCTAAATTGAGTAGAGCTTCTCTAGAATTAATCAATTGTACAAACTTTAAGGGGGCAGTAATTCAATAAGGAAATAGATCAGGAGGGCAGACGAACATAGAAATGTACATGAACAACATAGGAATGTTATATGAACAACATGGGAATGTTACATGAACAACATAGGAATGTTACATGAACAACATAGGAATGTTACATGAAAAACATAGGAATGTTACATGAACAACATAGGAATGTTACATGAACAACATAGGAATGTTACATGAACAACATAGGAATGTTACATGAAAAACATAGGAATGTTACATGAACAACATAGGAATGTTACATGAACAACATAG
>JAVCKX010137603.1:8859-19873 GCA_034780695.1 Lepetodrilus gordensis
CTCGCTCGCCCTCGCCCCCCCCCCCCCCCCCCCCCCCTCCCTCTCAGAAAATCGTCCCTCACTACACCAGCAGCATGTCTGGGATCCAATGCTTACAACAGTTTAGGCAATGTTAAATTCTTTCCTCGACATGTGGTCTGTCCATTCCCTGCTGCCATGTGTTTTTATTTCCTGGTCAGAACACATGGCCAAGGGAGGGACGAGATAATCCCTCAGCTTGTCCGCGTGAGTTGCAATGAAATACACGAGCATCGCTGTCAGATTTACGACCGACACAGCCTGCAATAGCAGCGTGAGTAGACTTCCAGTTTTCCATATGTCACCTGACACGACACACATGTCGCAGAAATAGACAACACTTTATTCAAACTTTAACTTGAAAGGTACAGCTTTTACCAAATCTCCACTTTCAAATGAAGCTGTCGGAATAAATCTGAACTTTATCAGAAATTTATCATATTCATTGTAGAATATGATTTTATAATTGTAAAGGGACAGAAAATTTGTCGTTATCTGAGATGGAAGGTTGACTTGAGCATGACTAAGGACTGATGCATTGTAAGCAGATACGGTAATTATGATAAATGCTAAGATCATAATAGTATTAACACAATTAAGTGAATTATTGTTTAATTCCAAGATCATAATAGTCTTAACACAATTAAGTGAATTATTGTTATCATTCACAACGGGAATGTTTCACCCATACGTGACAATATCAACACAAGAAAAAAATCATATAAAATAATTCAATAAAATGCGGATATTCCCTAGCTATAAAAACAAAAATATGCAAACTTGTCATCTACACTTCTCCGCCATGAAATCAACAGGATCATTAAGAAAACATCAATATCAACCCTCCTAGCAGTTTGATTGGAACAGACAGCTGTCAAAATACACATATCAAAAAGCTGCTGCAGATTGAAATTGATGACATTGATACGGAACATGTTGCTGAAGATTCACTTACAACGATACCAAATTTTATTTGCAGCAGACTGAAATTACCAATATTGATATGGAACATATTGCTGAAGATTCCCTGCTAATGATACAGAATTTTATCCAAATATCGGTCACTGATAAGTTGGTCAAGCTTGCATGAATATTGCTGAAGATTCCCTGCCAATGAAACAGAATTTTATCACCCACCCAATACTGTCTCTTACTGGAGATATCATCAAGAGGACAACAATGTTATTCACCCGGAGATAAAAAAATTCAACTTCACTGATTGGTCAAGAATGATTAATTTGCATAGTTATCCTCCAGTAGCCAAAGACTCTACAATTGTGATGTCATCACCACCAACGGTCGCCACCGTCATAACAATGATATGACGTCAGTGCAAAAACCCATCAGCTTGTTCATTGACTTTCCAGTAAAACCTTTTCACACATGAATGATGTAAGACTGATATTGGGTGATAAATAGAACCTTTTGATATCAATGTTATCCTACTCGGATTTTGGTTACTTTTATCAACTTGTAGTATAACATTGATATCAAAATACACTAGGTAAAGATTCTCTATATATCCACTGAAATTACCAATATTGATATGGAACATACTGCCAAAGATTCCCAGCCAATGATACAGAACTTTATCAACAAATCGGTCACTGCTAAGTTGGTCAAGCTTGCATGAATCATCATCTACAACTCCCACATAATGATGACCGTTGGCTCACCAGAGGAATACGGAGTAGATAGACCGATGCACATATGAAAACCCAGAGCTGTGAGAGGAAGTGCTGTATAGGGGAATAAATGGTCAAGGGTTATCATTGACTTAGTCATCGGTCATCAGTCAGCGACTATCGTCAGATCGCAATGCTAATTTGTACTAGCCACAGTGGTGATTTGTACAAGTACTGTAATAAAATAGTACGATAATGACAGGGCCGGGATATTCATGTTTTAGTATCATTGGCACTGATGAACTCTGGACAATGTTCGTCAAAACACGTAAAAGTTAGTCTTAAAAGAAAATTGATTTAAATAAAATTGTTCCAATTGATTTATTGCATTATATTTGCTGCAAAAATATCTGAACCAATATGTGATGATGATGTAAAAGAAAATAGAAAAAATGGTTAAAATATTCTTGAATTGTATTTATTTACTGCAGAAAAATGCCTAAACATACTCAACAAAATTAATGGACAGTAGACTTTGTGGACATAAATTTAGCATTATATTATTTTAACAACAATAAATTTCCAAACGTCTACAGGTTCCTGGTACTCTTCAAGAAAATATTGGAAGAAGAATGACACCAGACTTATCAAGCCAAATTCCAAAATGTGTTAGAAAACCTCCCCGACAATATATCTGCTAGCCCTTAATATATTTAGTTGAGTATGATATGCCCTGAAGGTAATTATCAGCTTCGCTCTGAATAGAAAGTGTGACCAAGGTTAGGCACCCTGAGCTACCACTAGCCGACCAACAGCACTCTTGATTCTTTTAACGAGAGCTCGGCTACAAAAGTTTCTACAATTCATTGACAGGCCCTCCATACAAATACCAGTTTCCACGGTCAGACAGCTCTAAAGACAAGTGGACACACATTTCAACACAGTCATGCACCATGTGTCAATCAATATTATAAAGTCCCCCCCTCCTACCCCAATTCCCTCCCAGTCACCACAAGGGACTCTTCAAATGAAACCTGATCAAAGACCTAATCTGTTTGACAAAGACGAACAAGGACAACAAATTTATCTTTTCCACTAGGAGGCTAATCGCTTACGGACTTGGCCAGGTATGGTCGTTTCTTGAGACAAACTGGATGAAACAGTGAAGTGTCGGTCAGTTGGAACTGATCCCGAGTGAAGACAATGTCTGGCGAAATCTACGTCTATTGAAGTGTTGTTGGGGGAAATGGAGGAGTGAAATTGACGATCGGTGGAGCAAGTGTGCGATGCCACACTTCGGCGGGTTGTTCATTACACAGACCATTAGATGACCGCTGCTGGACAATGGTCACATCAAGGATGAAAGACGATGACATGGTCAAGTTTCAGATTTACTGACCACAAAGGCAGCGCCGTGTCACAATCTCAGTATTAAAATTACAATCAAAAGGACAAAGTTTGAGATTGTGACACAGCGTTTATATTTATAACCAAAAGGACAAATTCAGTTAAAAAAATTACAATAAAAAGGATATTTTTCTATTGTGATTATTCCATCACTGAGCACACACCTATTGTTTTTGCCTTGTCTACCTGCTTGGTATCAAACTTGTCGGCCTGGATATCGTTTCTCGAAGCTCTCATAATCTACTATGAGACCACAGTGCTCTTGTAAGTGCCCGATTCCCATGTCCTTATGGTCTTGTAGTATATACGAGAACTTCGAGAAACGATACCCTGCTTGATCTCAAACTTGTCGGCCTGCTTGGCATCCAACTAACTGGAAAGGACTTTCAGCTCAACATGAGCAACAGGGAATTGGGATGTCGCAGTAACAATAAACTGTCCCCGGAGTCTCATTGCTTCAAAGTACTAAGCCTTTGAAATTGTGTTTACGGAGCAATTCACTTTTTTATTGCTGTTTACAGATACTTTGGCCGTTTGGTAACTGATTGTGACAATACGATGGTCCTCACGGTCCTCACTTTGAGATCATTCCACGGCAATAGGACCAGTGAGGAAGACATGAGAGTCTACTTCTAATCATCTAATCATCATTAGGTATGCAATTCAACAGAGTTTACCATTGTCTTAATGTTTCTGTGAAGAACTTCACCAGATTCTCATATAGGCAAGATAAAGTTCTATTCATCAGCTGTTATCTTAAACAATCAGCTATTATCTTTAATAATTATCATTAAGTGGCCTGTTCCACAGCACAATTGTAGCGCTACGAGAATCCTGGCTCTCATATACGTTAACATAGAGTTATCATTCTTGTAGTGCTATGATCAGGATAATCATGGAGGAGAATAACCTGTAAATAATACTGTACATTGAACAACCACAGCATACAATTTCAGTTCCAATGAAGCAGTGTCCATGAACATTCATCTCAGGAAACTAACATCACAGATGAGATGAGATCCAAAACAAAATCTTGAACATTACCAGCATATCTAGGACGTCAATATATTGCAATCTCCAATCAATTGTAATTACCGGTAATAGCAGTATGATTTCAGGTAATTAGAACAATACAAAGATGAGGTCCAAAACAAATCCTTGAACATACCTAGGACATCAAGATATTGCAATCTCCAATCAATTTGAGTACAATTTCATCTAATTTGCAGTACCCAGATGAGGTCCAAAACAAAAGCTTGAACATACCTAGGACATCAAAATATTGGAATGTCCAATCAATTGGAGATTTAAATAGTACAATTCCATCTAATTTGCAGTACAAAGATGAAGGTCCAAAACAAAAGCTTGAACATACCTAAGACAAAAGCTTGAAAAAGATGAGGTCCAAAACAAAATCTTGAAGATACCTAGAGGAGATCAAGATATCGCAATGTCCAATCAGTTGGACTCACATACCTGTGCATAACTTCGCTCGCTCTTCAGTCTGGCGACCTCTCTCTGAAGTTTGGCAACCGACCGTCGTGACGACTGTTTCTCTTCAGAAAGTTGCCGAGTCAGTTCCTCAACTTTCTTCTCCAGTGCATCCTGTGAAAAGAAAATTGGAAAGAATTGAAAATTCAGATTCAAAAGAAAAGCAAACTGTCTTAAAAAACACAATACATCAACTCTTAACATTCTTCTGAATAATCTCACCTCTGCAAGGATGAGGATCAATGTTTGAGAATTAATATGTTTTAGGTAGGATAAAAGCCTGAAGTAACACTGGTGGAGGATGATAATAGGGTCACACTATTGATTTATTCATTTCCCTGCTGGACAATCACGCTCACAGCTTTACATGGCATGTCTTGTTCCCACTAGCAGAAATAACGTTAAAGTGTACCTGCAGAAACAATGTTACCACGTTCCGTAAAAGATTTCACGAAAACATTAGAAACCAATAAAAAAAAAGATTAAAAAGATTTCTGTGGCTCGCATGCATAATCTTGACATACCGGCCATTAAAAGACGAGATATTAGAGTCAGGACAGTGTTTAAAGTACAACAACTTCCGTGGACGATTTCTGATATATCTTCCCTGCACGATTCCCGCGTGTTGTTTTATTCTGCGATCATTTGTTTTGCACATTTTTTTGCTGCATTCCATTCTTATTCCATCTCAGTACTATCAACAGGCACAAAAAAAGATAACACACATTGAGAAAGTATTCTAGCTATTTCTTCTAAGCAGATAACATCTTGAGATGAGGTTTCTTGTATGGTGTGTGAGGATACGGTTTTCTTCAACGATGCAAAGCTGTGCAGAGCACAAAACATATACACACACACACGCACACATGCATGTACACACACACACATGCATGTACACACACACACATGCATGTACACACACACACATGCATGTACACACACACACATCCAATCATGTGCACACACATGCATGTACACACACACACACACACAGACACACACACACACACACAAAGCAAATACAAAGTTATTGGATAAGAAATAATGGATACAAACTAAAACAGAGATTACAAGAAATAACTTTGTGTGATAAATAATGCAAAAAGAAATATGAGATATCTTAACTGATTTAACGTGGAGTGGAAGCCAGGTTATCGTTTGGGAGCTATACAATTGCCAACGAAGTTACACTGAACAAGGATGTGATACAATCCAGTGTACTCAACGCGTACTATCCCTAATCCGATTGGCCGGATAAAGATCCCATTAGGAGAAACTCGCGGAATCCCTCCGATCAGACGATCTGTTCACTGCCGCTTCACTAGTGAACGTACAAAACGTCGATAGTGGATTACTTAAAATTAATCACTGCAAATAACAGGAGGATTTTGACAACGAGACGGGAATTCGTAGTTTTCGTCGCCCGCATTTGTCAGAGTGACGAGCGGTAATGAGCAACAATCAATATCACTCCAGGTTATGGCCAATATGGATGAACAAATGTAGGCATTATGGCCAGGTCCTACCGGGCCAATGAGTGCGCTAAGTCCCACTGCCAGCTTAGGAGTGCCTCCCACCCAGTACTGCTAATTTCGCAGATAGGTGCTTTACAGCCGGAACAATTATCTTGTGTATCTTGTTAATGTCGTGCAAATGCATTAAGTGCTATTTACAACCATCACTTACTGGACTATTGAAATAGACATAAAGCCAACAGGGGCTGCAAACCTGGTGATGTCCATCAGTTGGTTTAGCCAATGATTTGGACAATGGGTGGAACATCAGCTACGATCAACATCTATGCAGTGGTACGAGGCTTTCTGTCTGTTTTATGGTGTTTGTTTTGACAGCTGTATGTGCACAGGCAGCAGATTTGTGTTTATTCTCTTCCAAAAGTCATTTCTTGTTGTCATGTACTAGCTTTGAGCAATATTTGATGTCGAGAACTCATTTCTCAATTAGGTTTTATTACAATACGAAGAGAAGATAATAGTCCCTCCAGTCCCCCATTGTCCCTCCCCCAAGCACACACATGCACGAGTGTACACACACACACACACACACACACACACACACGCACATCACACACACACACACGCACATCACACACACACACACACACACACACACACACACACACACACACACCTCACACACACACACATTATCCTAGGTGAGATTCAGCAGCATCCAGGCACTACATTACCTAAACCTCCCCGTTACAGAAACCAGAAAGCCGTCAATAGCCCTGCAGGAATATCAATCAACCAAATCAACGATGGTGCACAGAAGCACTTCCAGAAAACAATGACAAGCTAATGCATTGAAATCCACTTCCTGAAAATATGCAAAAACAACATTTTTCAATGACGGGGAGAAAATCGTGAAGCATAATGTTCCAATGGACTCGAATTGAAACGAATCACTAAAGATCTCGTGCATTCAGGATTTCAATGTTTCCATAACGATCAATGCGTCGTGAAAATAAAACCAACAGCTTTTAAGAAATTTCATGGTTTTGCTAAACCCAGATCAGAAGATCAATAAAAGGCATTATAAATTAATGCCACTTTGAAACCCAATTCTATAACCACGTAATATTTAAATACTAATTAGACCATAAAAAATAATTAACATTTTCCACATCTTGCATCCAATATCCAACAATTCTATTCATAATTAACATAATGCTAAACATGGAGAAAAATCAGAAAAAGTCTAACCTACATATTTATATTACATCTGTATATCTGTCATAATTATATCTTCCATTTGAGAAAGCAAAACAACATAGTAAACATACAAACACATAGTAAATGGCATTAACAAAAAATAATATGTTTTAGTCTATAATGCAATGAACCATTTGATAATTAACACTATTAAATCTGTGTATGGATAGCATTGATCACGCTGTACAAACACTTGTTTTTGATGGCTGGTGAAATAACTTGTCTCTTTAGGCAATCACTGGTATTAATCAGGGACGCCAATGAACGGCAGCGCTTTGTGGTTCTGGTTGGTTTCAACACGCGATATTGACGAGATGTACGGCCAGAGATTTACACCATGCTCACAACTGTTATAGCTTCTTCATTTCATCACGGTCATTAGAACATCTTCTTCTAAAGGGTGGTCTCTTGTGCGGAGAAATTGTCATTACTGGGAGGGAGGGAGGGAGCATGATCATCTTTCAAGTATTAGTTTTTAAGAAAAAGAACATCATTTGTACTGTGTTAGTGGCAGTGGTGCTTGCGAGTTGGCGCATACATGTGCACACCTGCACACACACACATGCACATACACACACAGATACAACTCACACACAACACACATGCACACACGCACAACACACACATACGCACAATACACACAACACACATACACACACAACATACACACACATATGCACAATACACACAACACACACAACATACATGCACACACGCACAACACACACATACGCACAATACACACAACACACATACACACACAACATACACACACACAACACACACACACACACACACACAAAACACACACACACACACACAACACACACAACATACACACACAACACAAACACACAAACACATTTATGTGCACACATACAAGTATACTCACATACACACAGAAGCACACACAAATACGGACCAAAAAAATATATATACACACATGTACACCACACACATGTACTTTTCTCTCTCTCTTTCTCTCTCTCTCTCTCTCTCTCTCTCTCTCTCTCACACACACACACACACACACACACAATGATACAAACATATGCTCATCAATTACACTTATAATCACATTAAACCATCAATTTAATATTAATTAAAACTGATATAATAATTTCCCATTAACAATTTAATTTTAAAATAATTCAGTCCAAATTTTCATCGCATTTCATAATTATGCAGAAGAATTACAAATCACAGGCTTATGTTCACAAAGTGTGAAATGGCGTAGTTGTCATTCTGAGTGCATATCTATTGCCAATGGCTAGATCACCCATTAACTTCCAATCACAAACATCAATAACATGTTTAGCCTTCAAAACGCAAGATATTTTCAGCTTGAACACGCAACCTTCATAAAATCGCCTAAGCTTAAATCCTGGCGGTCTAATCACAAATTAGCAAATAAAATTAGTTTGACTGATTTGTTAATCAATACAATGCAACACATTCAGCCAATGTTGTCAATCATTCAATAGCTATAGCATAGCTATAACAATTGTGTCACACAATACGACAATGCCAGATAAATTGATCATGATACAACCTATTGTTCATGGTAGCTAAATATTATATCAAAATTAAATTTACAAAATTTGTTCTTGCATAAAAATCAAATATACTCTCAACACCCACTGTTAAACCTATTGACAACGACCGCAGATGTTTCCGCTATTGAGAATCTTCATCTATGATCTACGACAACATAACAATCTGCCAACCGCCTGCTAATCTGTACTAAAACTTTAGTCTATCATTCCATGTTGACTTACGTAGTTGAGTTGATGCTTTACGTGCTAGTTATGAGGATGGCTACAACAAAGATGCACCATCACAGCGTTATGACACCTATTGGCTAGACCAAATCGTAGTAATATCAATTTTATTGTAATTCAGAAAATGAGTTAAAACTCTATCAACATCGCGTAAGCTTACTTCTCAGTCGCGTGACGAATTGATATGATTTATCACCTCGGAGATGAAAGGCAGAGCAACAACAGAAATTGAGATTAAATATTGAGCAAATACAATAAAAAAGAAGCTGCTACAATAAATTACACAATTGTGGATTGTTAATCCATACCCATGATGCCAATAGTTTCATCAGCGATAGTTTAAAACGCGCCATGAAAAGCACAATCGTCAATGTTGCGTCCCATTCATTGTACACGGTTTATTACAGTTCTTATTTTATTCATTTTTACTATTCCTGTGCCAATTCCCAGGAGCATTATGCGTTCAATACATCCGGGATTACGTTAAGTCTGGGATTAAACAATAACGTAATTCCGTAACTTTTTACATGGTTGGCCGTCTGTCTGGATCTTAATGATAATTCACACAGCACAGATGGAAATCTACAAGGGATTATTCCAACCAAGCGTTGATTCACATTTCATACCACTGATTCACAGCCTACCGTTGATTCACAATCATATCGTTGATTCACAGCCTACCGCCGACAACAACACAAAGAAATATAGACACAGTCATGTTAACATGGCAGCCCGAGGACGCCAAAAAAGCATTAATGTACAAATAAATTGCTAAAAAAGCATTAATGTACAAATAAATTACGGGATTTAAAACGAGTAAAAACATTCACTTGCATCACTAAGCTTCCAGCTGCAGGAGATAGCTGGCTTCAGGACCTGGTTGTAATTGGCAGGACGAGTGAAACTATTACGAGCAAAGATCAAGCATCTTAGAGCACAGACTAGTATAGAACAAACAAAAAAGGAGACAAATTTACGCACAATAAAAAGATCACAAATATTATCTGCATTTTGCAATTTCAGGACATTATATAATTGTCTGCTCAATCCCAAAGCTCACTTAAGTATAATCATCGAGAGCTCTTCTTCCTTTACCAGATTGTGAATGAGATAAAAACCAACACAGGGACCACTCTGTGTACACTGATTAAGCCTGTCAGACCTGCCAATAACTCGGGCAGTTTAACATCCGGATCCACCGGTCAGCGTACAGGTGATGACTGACAGGTGTGGTCACTGGATGACATCGATGACCATCAAATAGCCATGATTCGGGATCAATGGGCGAGTATTGGTTTACGATGAGGACGGATTGTAGTGTCGTGCTCGACATTGTCGATAGCCGTCACTCGAGTTGTCAGTGAATAGAGCTGGTCAATAAACATATCAGGTTGTTGTAGAAACACTTTCAGTGTATCTGAACGCTGCTGTACATCGTTATGTATCGGTCGAACATTTGTCAGTGTCAATATAATGGAACATAATGCATTACAGCCTGGCCAAAGACTGAAACTTTCTGAGAAACCTCTTCAAGACAGCTATGTCCATTATAGGTTTTCATGATGACTTGTACGTACTGCTTTTAGTCCAAGTCACACTTTGTTCTCACCCAAATACTCCTATTCAAAATATCCCCCTGCATCAGTTAGAGAGGGCAAAGCATGGGCCTACTTTTTACCAATCAAGGCAATTAATATTAAAATTATTTACTATATTTACTTTAACTCTCTGAGACTATAGCTTGTCCAGTAGTACTTTCATATGCAGGTAGTGTTGTATGATTGGTGTCTTGTTGTATGGATGGTGTTATGTAGTGTTTACTGGTGTCCTGTAGTGTTGTATGATTGGTGTCTAGTTGTATGGATGGTGTTATGTAGTGTTTACTGGTGTCCTGTAGTGTTGTATGATTGGTGTCTTGTTGTATGGATGGTGTTATGTAGTGTTTACTGGTGTCCTGTAG
>JAVCKX010137824.1:0-19847 GCA_034780695.1 Lepetodrilus gordensis
TGATTTTTCATAGCATTCTATTGCTTTATTGT
Organism: Lepetodrilus gordensis; assembly: GCA_034780695.1. Taxonomy (NCBI): domain Eukaryota; kingdom Metazoa; phylum Mollusca; class Gastropoda; order Lepetellida; family Lepetodrilidae; genus Lepetodrilus; species Lepetodrilus gordensis. The sequence goes on from JAVCKX010137824.1 coordinate 33, forward strand.
AATCTTGCTTATTACCATAAGTAATCCCCATATTATAATAAGTCTCGTCTCTTTTAGGGTTTATTTCTAGTGATTTTTCATAATATTCTATTGCTTTATTGTAATCTTGCTTCTTACCATAAGTAGTTCCCATATTATGATAAGCCTCGTCTCTTTTAGGGTTTATTTCTAGTGATTTTTCATAGCATTCTATTGCTTTATCGTAATCTTGCTTATTATCATAAGCAATCCCCATATTATAATAAGCCTTATCGTCTTTAGGGTTTATTTTTATCAATTCCTCTAATTTCTTTATTTCATTATCTATTTTATTTTGCTTATCTAATGGAAAATATTTTTTTATTATTATATCTATGATATCTTTATATGTATAACTTCCATCATATAAATAATTATTATATTCATCTTGAGCAAACTCTTCAATATCCCCATCTAATATTTTTTGTATATATCCAACATTTATAGATGATAAATTCTTATTTTCTATAAATTTTCTAAATTCTTTTTCTTTGATATTTTTCATATCTTTATCTCGATATCTAATAGTGCTATTTATTATATGATAATAATTATCTTTATTTTTTAAAGAGCTTAAAACCACTTCTAGCCCATCTTGATTTTGCTCTTCGCTATTAAAAAATAAAAAATTAATATTAGATAAATTTTTTAAAATAAAACCATTAGACTCATTAATACCTGCTCGTAAATCTATAAAAATCAAATCAGGTTTTAGCTCATTATTAATATTTGTTATTAATTTAGTAAAACTATCGCTATAACTAGAAGAATTAAAATCAATTTTAGATATCTTATTTATATAATTACTTATATCATAGTCAATCCCCGATGGAAATAACTTCATAGAACCATTATTTTTACTATCTCCTAATCTTTGATAATAATCTTTAAGTTCTAAATTATCTTCTATTTTTAAATCAACTATATAATCAAGCACTCCACCTTTTTCTTGTCTAATTCTTTTATTAAAAAACATACTTGCGATTCCTGGAGCTTCAAAATCAGAATCTATAACAACTACATTTTTACCCATAAAATAATAAAAATATGCTAAATATGCTAAAGTAGAGCTTCTACCCATTCCACCCTTAAAGGAATATCCAGATATTACATTTTTTATTTTTTCTTGTTCTAAAGTCCTATTCCACGATATATAACTAGTATTTCTGTGAGTTATTTCATTTTCTTTGCAAATCTCTTTTATTTTTTCTATAAAATCCTTATCTTCTTCTTTATTCTCACTTTCTATTATAATTTCTTGAATATATTTATTGTATTTTTTTAATTGTTCATTTATATTTTCATTTGTTTTATTTAGTAAAATTATATTTTTACCATCATTAGTATTTATTATTCTATATTTGATTTTAGAGTTTGATAAGATGTTTTGAATATCTTTTAGCTTTTGAATTGCTTTCATTGTAAATCAACATTTCTATCTAAGTCTATTAATAAGCTTTTGACTGTCTTTAATTCAACTTGTATATTTTTACATATATCTGGGTTAGTCCATTTCTCTATTTTGTATCTATCATTTATATTGTAACCCCTTATCATATTTGAAAAACAATCTTTTTTAAAAACCTCTGGAGTAAGAGAAAGCATACTAATTGCAGATTTGATATAACTTTTTGTAATATGCCCTATATGTGGTTTTTTATGTTTAATAAGCATAATCTTCAGATAAGCCTCCAAAGCAAATACAGCAAAATAAACCGAATTATGCAATCTGTCATTATCGTATAATAATTGCGAATCATTCACCATCATCATACCAAATTTATAAAAATCCTCTTTCGTTTCCTTTATCGTTTCTTTTTCCATAATCAAGAATTTTCTAAAATAATCTTAGCATCTTTAACATAAATTTTTTTATTTTTCACATCCATTTCAATGATATATTTATCATCATAAGGAAGCATAAATATCTTAGCCATATTTTCTAAATCTTTATTTGTCTCAATTTGAAAATAATTAATACCTGATATTTCACTAATATCTGATACTTTTCCTAAGATTATATTATCTTGTATTATTTCACAATCCATAATGTCAAAATAAAAAAACTCATCTTTGCTTAGTTGGCAGTTTTTTAATGTATCTTCTTTGCTTACATATAGTTTTAAACTAGCTAGTTTTTTAATGTCTTCATCGCTATTTATATTTTTAAATTTTACTATTGATTTTTTCTTATGAAAGTATTCTATTTCATAAGTGTTACTTTTTACATCTTTAAATAAAGCATTTTTTGTAAATTGATTAGGAAAATCGCTTGTTATATGAAGCTTACATTCTCCTTTAAAGGATACAGACTTGCCTATGATTGCTACTTCTAGCAAATCAAAGCTCATCTATATTTTTTACAAATATTCTATAATTTGGTCTTTCTTTGGCTTTTGAAGCAGATAAAAATACACTTAATGATTTTAGCATATTGCCTTCTTTTCCGATAGCTTTACCCATATCTGCATAATCTAAATAAATCTCTATTGCTTTATTTGTATCGTCTATGTCTTTTTCATAAACTTTTACATTATCTGGATTACTCACAATTAGTTTTATATATTCTTTGACAAAATTTATCATATTTTTCCTTATGTTTTCAAGGTGCAAAAAGCACCCTAAAAATTATTTATTGTCTTTAACTATTTTCTCAACTCTTTTACTCATTTTAGCACCAACACCTATCCAATATTGTAGTCGGTCAGCATCTAATTTAAACTCTTCTTTACGAATTGGATTATAATAGCCTATTTTTTCTATCCAGCCACTATCTCTTCTTTTTCTACTATCTGTTACCACTATTCTATAAAATGGTGATTTAACTCTACCAAATCTTGCTAATCTAATTACCGTCAATGTATTCTCCTATTATATATTAAATTATAATGAAGCTTTAGCTTGTGTAACAACACTAGCAAAACTTTTTTCATCATTCATAGCCATATCAGCTAAAATTTTTCTATCTAGCTCTATACCAGCTTTTTTAAGCCCATACATAAACTTAGAATAAGAAATATCATTTAATCTACAAGCAGCATTGATTCTAATAATCCATAATTTTCTAAAATCTCTTTTTTTCTGTCTTCTATCTCTATAAGCATAAACTAAAGATCTTTCAACTTGTTCTTTTGCTTTTCTAAAGTGTTTTCTTCTTCCACTATAGAAACCTTTAGCCATTTTTAATATTTTTTTATGTCTGGCTCTTCTGACTGTACCCGTTTTTACTCTTGGCATTTTTATTTTCCTTTACCTGTATTTACACATATTGTGAATTTGGTGTTAGCTCATCAATTTAATGTATGGCTAAACTTTTCCTAAGCGATTAAGCTTGGAGAATTATATCTATTTTTGACAAAGTAGTAATTTAATATTACTCATATCAGCTTTATTAATACTTTTTGGCTCTTTTAAACCTCTTTTTCTTTTTTTACTTTTTTTAGTCAAAATATGAGATCTAAAAGCAGATCCTCTTTTAAGTCTGTTTTTAGCAGACTTGAATCTCTTATGAGCCCCTTTGTTTGTTTTCATTTTCGGCACTGAGTTTTCCTCCTTTCATAAATTTAATTTCTTAACTAATTCTCTTCTTTTTTTTCTTCATCAGGCTTGATATATTTAAAATCTTTAACATCCTTAATAGGAGTCGTATTTTTAATATCCTTAGAAGGAGTAGTATACATAACAATATTTCTACCTTCTAATGAAGGACCTTTCTCTATTATAGCATAATCTTCTATCATACTTTTAACAATTGCTATAATTGGGTCAGCAATGGAAGTATTAGCCATTTCTCTACCTCGTAGAAATATCTTAAATCTCACATGTTTATCAGCTTGTAAAAACTCAATGGCATGTTTTACTTTATAATTAATATCATTTTGAGCTATTTTAGCAGTAAGTTTAATTTCTTTAACATCAATTTTCTTTTGTTTTTTCCTAGCTTCTTTTTTCATTTTATTTTGCTCATACTTATACTTACTGTAATCCATTATTTTTACAACAGGCACTTTAGCATCAGAGATTAAAACCAAATCATAACCAGAATTTTCAGCTTTTGTTAAAGCTTGAGAGACAGGAATAATTCCATAAGCCTCTCCATTGCTTCCTATACATCGCACATTACCCTTTATTGAATAAAGGATTTTTTTATTAATTAGGGTTTCTTTACTTTTCAAAATATACTTTCATTTTTTTCCTTTTAAGTTTATATTATACTTTCTTGACTTATTTTAAATTTTATTAATTTTATAAATTCATCTTCACTTAATTCTTGTTTTACTTGCTCTCTTCTATCTCTAATAGCCACCGATTTATCATTTACTTCTTTATCTCCTATAATCACAACCATAGGGGATTTACTTTTTTCTGCTATTCTTATTCTTTTATTTAGTGATTCATTTTGATCATATACTTCACTATCTATATCGATAAAACTAAGCTTATTGTTTAATTCATAAGCATAATTTTGATGTTCCTCTCTTATAGGAATAAAAATAACTTGATTAGGTGCAATAGCAAAAGGAAATTCACCAGCAAAATGCTCTATTAAAATAGCAATAAATCTCTCAAATGAACCTAATATAGCTCTATGAATCATAACAGGTGTTTCTTTTTCATTATCTTTATTAATAAAGCTCAAATCAAATCTTTGAGGTAAATTAAAATCCACTTGTATGGTTCCACATTGCCATTTTCTTTTTAAAGCATCAGTTATTTTTATATCAATTTTTGGTCCATAAAAAGCACCTCCACCTTCATCTATGGTATATTCTAAATTTTGAGAGCTAAGAGCATTTTTTAATGCATTAGTAGCTTTATCCCATATTTTATCTTCACCTATATATTTCTCTGGTTTTGTAGAGATTTCCATAGTATAATCAAATTTAAAATAATCCATAACAATTTTAACAAAATCAACTACTTCCACAATAGATTGCTCTATTTGAGTAGTAGTACAAAATATATGGGCATCATCTTGTGTAAATTCTCGAACTCTTAAAAGACCATGTAAAACACCAGATTTTTCATGTCTATGTACAACTCCATATTCAAAGAGCTTTAATGGTAGCTCACGATAAGAGCGTTTTTTATGAGAAAAAACCTTAATATGCCCCAAACAATTCATAGGTTTAATCCCATATTCTTGTCCATCTATGTGAGTAAGATACATATTTTCACCATAATTTTGATAATGCCCACTAATTTCCCACATATTAGATTTTAAAATCTCAGGAGCTCTTACAGGTTTATATCCTTTGATTTTATGTAATCTAAAAAGTATAGCTTCTATCTTGCTTCGCAAATTAGCCCCATTAGGAAGCCATACAGGAAGTCCAGCACCTATTTCATCATCAAAAGTAAAAAGCTCCATATCAATACCAAGTCTTCTATGGTCTCTCTTTTTTGCTTCTTCTAAGAAAATTAAATGCTCCTTTAGTGCTTCTTTACTTGCAAAAGCAGTTCCATAAATTCTTGTAAGCATTTCATTTTCTTGATTACCACCAAGATATGCACCAGTTACTTTAGTAAGCTTAAAGAAATTTAAAATTCTAGTATTAGGTACATGAGGACCACGGCATAAATCTTCAAATTCACCTTGCTTGTATATAGAAAAAGTATCACTTTCGATATTTTTAATAACTTCTATCTTAAGTTCATCATTTTTGAATCGTTCTAAAATTTCTTTTTTAGAAAAGGATAATTTTTCTATATCTTGCTTTTTTTTCACAAGTTCTTTCATTTTCTTTTCGATGTTTTTTAAATCATCATCAGAAATCTTTTCATCAACCTTAAAATCATAATAAAACCCATCTTCAATAGTAGGACCAACGAAAAATTTAGCATTAGTATAAAGTATATCAATAGCCTGAGCCATTAAATGTGCTGTAGAATGCCTAATAATTTCTAAAGAATGATATGAATTATCATATATAATATCATTTCCTTCGATATTTTCAGAGCTTTGAGTGTCTATTATATTATTATCTGTATCAATAATTCCTATTTTTTGCAAATTGTTTATAACCTTAAATTAATATATTTTATGGTGGCCATGATTGGACTTGAACCAACGACCACTACCATGTCAAGGTAGTGCTCTACCAGCTGAGCTACACGACCAAAGAAAAAGTAAGTATTATATCAAAGTTGTTTATAAAAAGCCCTTAAATGGGTTTTAATGGTATTAATTATTTTTCACAAATAGCATAAAAATCTTTAAAAGTAGCAAAAAATCTTGTATTAATACAAGATTTATTTTTAATATTTGCCCTAATAATTGTAGTTAAGGGAACCTCTGTTAATACAAAATAAATATCTAAAATCTGACATTATCTAAATTATTTGTATTAATGGAGGTTCCCTTAAATAGTTTAAGGTAACTTCTAGTATATTTTGTTAGAATACCTACTAACTTAAGAACTGCTATTTATTGAAGTAATATTTTATAGATGATGAAAGGTAGCATTTAGTAATTCGCAAGATTGTAAAAATTATTTACAATATATAAGGAATAAATTGTACGAAAAAGAATGTAAAGAAGATATAATAGAATTTGTATCATCATACCTAAAACTACAAAAAGAACAAGTAAAAACAATATATAAAAATAAATATGAGGATGTTAAAACTATTAATGCAGATTTTCATATTTTTTTTAAATATTTAAAAGCTGGAATACAAAAATTTCAATCTATTCACCCATCTCTTCTTAATGCGAAGTTTTTTACTTTTTTTAATGATATTCAAAACGACATAAAAAAACATGACGATATTGCTGATATAAAAAATAAAGCACAATTTATATACAATATTAAATATTTTCCTAATAATAAATGCCTTAATTGTGTAGATAAAGACTTATCTGATAAAAAAGCTCAACTCTCTACTTTGCTTGCTAATAACGAAACAATGGATATGGAATTAGCCAAAGTATCTCGTCGTGAGGGGATAAACTCTTATAAATTTAAAAAGATAAAAGAAAAATTAGTTAATAATATTGATAATGTAGATAATGTAAAAAAAGAAATAGAAAATATTATAGGATTAAAAGATAATTTAAATAAAATATTATATCCTGTATTTAATAAAATATTTATTGAAGAAATAGATAAAATTTCATCTGAAATAGGATATGTTATTTTATCTGAACTTACGATTATAAATAATATAGTATTTTCTAAAGTAAATGCTAATAGTGATGTAAAAGACTTTTTTGTAAATTTCCAAACAGGAAATAATGTCGATATTGTCACATATTTAAAATATAATTTAAAACATCAATCTAGCTTAACATTAATCAAAGAAGTAAAAGATTTAATATTAGTATTGTCTCAGGAAAATAATCTAACAACCGATAATTAAACCCAAAAAAATACTATATAAAATAATTAAGGATATCAATGAATTTATTAAAAAAAAGTTTTGAAACTATTAACTCTATCAAATATAAAACATATAAAAATGCAAAAACAATTTTATATGAAGTAAGCATGTTAAACAGTCCAGGTGCTATACCTTCCACAATATTTGCAACTTCTTTTTTTAAAGAAGAAGGTTTTAATATTCATGCTTTAGGTAGTAGCTTAAAAGTAAAAGAATACCAATATGTACATAACACGACGGATAAATTTATTGCATTTAAGAGTTATATGAGTTTTATTAAATATCTACCTAAGGTTATATGGTTCCATTTATTGAATTTTAAAAAATATAAAAATATAAAAGAAATATTTCTATTGCATATTAATGATATCTATATTGGAGATGCAATATATGATGAATATTTAAGATTTAATAAAACAGGGACTATTAAAAAATTTAACTGGAAGCTATTTTTAAAAATAACAGAAGCAGTATATTACTATTATTACTTAAATAATTTATATAAAAAATGTAAATATGAATATATTATTGTAAATCACCATTGCTATATTCGACAATTACTCATGATTAGAATAGGGATTTTAGCTGATATAAAAGTTATTCTTAATGATGGTTTGAATGTAGTTAAAAAACTATATACAATGCAAGATACTATAAATGGTGAAGATAAACCAAATAGTAAAATTATTAATAATATTTTTTTAAATAATTCTTATATGGATAAATTATCCAAACATATAAATATTGAATCAGAAAGAGTGCAAGGAATAAAGTATTTCAAAGATAATATCGATCATAATGACTTTATTAATAATATAATACAATTAAAAACCACTAAAAAGAAAAAACTAGTTATTATATATGCACATGCATATACAGATAATGTTACAAGTTCAGATGGTAGAAAGTTTGTTTTTATGGATTATTATCTGTGGATAAAAAATACTCTTGAGCTTTGTGCAAAAAATAAAAATATTATAACTATATTAAAAGCACATCCAGCAGAACAAATATATTATACTGATACTTCAACTGTTAGTATATTTAAAGAAGCCCAAGATAAATTGAATAATGAATATTTAATACTTTCTCCAAAAGATTTAGACTTTAAAAAATATACTAATATAGTTGACTTAGTCATTACTTCTAGAGGAACTATAGGTATAGAAATACCTTGTTTTGGAGTACCTGTTTTAGCACAAAGCAATGGTAGTACAGTATTTTCTGGAACTAATATAGTTATTGAGTCATCAAATTATCAAGATTATGCTAATCATATTGCAAAGGCTCACCTTATACCAAGATTAACAAAAGCAAAAACAAATAAAGCAATAGTATTTGCTAAGATGTCAAATATATTGGTGTTTTATAATAACAGTAATGTTGTTTTTAAAAGAGATGAACTTGTAAGATATCCAGATAAATTAATGAATGCTACTGATGGTTCAAGCAATGATATAAATACCTATTATAAAGAAGATATTGATGATGTAGTCAATAATAAATTAATTAACTTTTCTAAATCTAATAAACTAGATTTTTATAATGATATGAGATTATTTTTAGATAGTGCAGATATGGAGTATTTAGCAGAGGTAAATTATAAAATAAAATTAAAAGAAATGATTGATATTTAATTTTTAAATTATATTATAATAATAAGTGATGTAGCTCTATACTCAATGATGTAAAATATCACTAATATCTTTTTTAATTTGTAATTTTAAATCTTTTAAGTCATCAAAAATGATATTATCTCTTATAAAATCAATAAACTCTATTTCTATTTCTAGAGTGTCTTGATTTGATATATCTTTATTTATTATATGGGTCTCTATGGCAAATTTATTATCTGTGCTATATCTATTGCCTATAAAACTTATAGATTTGTATTTATTATTATTTATAATAGTATTAGTTTCATATACTCCAAATTTAGGTATGTGAAAGTTGATAACATTTATATTAATTGTAGGGAATACACTTTTAGAGCCTAAGCCTTGCCCTTTTATCTGTTTTCCTAAAATTAAATAATTAAATCCTAAATATCTATTAGCTAGTTTAATATTTCCTTGAGAAATTAAATTCCTAATAACTTGAGAATGAATAGATACATTATCTAATTTAATCTCACTTATAGTTTTAATATTTTTTCCTGAAAGTTGTTTTAGAGTTTTTATATTTCCTGTTCTATCTTTAGCAAATCTAAAATCATAACCTACAAATATAGTATCTAAATTAGGAAATATTTTTAAAATAAATTCTACAAATTCTTTAGCACTTAATACTTTTATATCTATAAGTTTAATGCCAATAATAGGTAATTTACTATGCCTCTTTCTTAAAGAAAAAGGTGTGATATTAGAATATTCAATACCAATACAAAATATTGCATCTGTATTTTTAATTACTTTTTGATGAGCATAATGCATACCATCAAATCCACCAATAGCAATTCTTTTTGCTTTAAAGGTGAGATTTGTGGGATAACTTATAATTTCCATTAATAAGGAAGTAATCCATTCGTGAGCTTTAAGCCCCAAGGTAATTTATTTTGATCTGTTAAATCACCATCTGTTAGATATATAATTTTCGCATCTGCTATGTATTTTGAATCTATACTATTATCATTATTTATATCGTTTGCTCTTATTACTCCTGATACATATAAAATTTGTATTTGATTATTTATTATTGTATTTTTTGTTCCTACTATAAAGTAATTATTATTTTTTAATATTTTTACTATTCTTGCAGATACATTTGTTACTAAATTATCTGTTCTATTTGTGCTTCCTGAACCTTTAAAAGTAGAAGATGAATCACCTTTAAAACCAAAATTTGTTAAATCATTAATTCCTTTTACGATAGCTCCTATCGTGCCATCTGTGCTATCAGAAGTTACACCACCTGCTGTTAATGCTTTAGAAGTGCTTTTTGATAAATCTTTTCCACTTTTAATAGAAAGGGAAGATTTTTGGTTAATAATAACACTAATTAAATCATTAATTCTTCTAGCCGTATTGTCTCCAAACATATTAATGTCACCATCCACATATAAACTGCCTTCATTTTTTTGTATCTTTATTTTTTTAATCTGAGAAAACCTAACAAAATCTGGCTCTTGCACATTAATAGTCCTACTTACATTATTAGAACATCCTATAATAAAATATATTAAAAACAATAAGAATAAAAAAAATCTCATATTGTGCCTTTAGTGTCAATTTAATATTAAACAAAGCAATTTTAATTCCTTAATGAAGATATGCCTTTAGCTAATTTATCTAAAAACAAATCTCTTTCTATATTTTTTGCCCCAAAGTTAGAAAAAAGCTCAGAATAAATCTGACAATCAATAAAGTCAAAATTTTCTTTTTTTAGCTTCTCAAATAAAAAGCAAAAAGCAACCTTACTCGCATTTGAAACAGTAGAAAACATAGATTCACCACAAAAAACTTTACCAATACTAACCCCATATAATCCACCAACTAACTCTCCATCTAAAAAACTCTCTACACTTAGAGCATATCCTTGTTTATGTAGGTTACAATATGCATTTATAAGCTTATCATTTATCCAAGTTTCTTTATGATTTTTTTTATGAGTAGTTTTGCATTTTATTAAAACTTCTTTAAAGTTTTGATTAATTGTAATTGTAAATTTATTTTGTTTTAAAACTCTTTTTAAGCTTTTACTTATTTTAAAATCTTTCATTTCTAAAATAAATCTAGGATTTGGAGACCACCATAAAATAGGCTCTTCATTATACCAAGGAAAAATCCCATTTGTATATGCTTCTAAAAGAGTATCAATATCTAAATCACCTCCATATGCTACTAATCCATCTTTGTTGACCTCTTTTAGACTAGGAAACAATTATATAGAATACTCTTTGATAGATTTCTTAAACTCTTTCATTGGTGAAATTCTATCAAGAAAATTATCTTTTATTACTATTAATTGCTTTTTAAAGATTTCAATACTAGCTATATCAAAATTATTTAAAGTTTTTTGCATATCTTGCATACTATCTATATATTTTAAATTTGCTATTTTACATTCTTTTATATCTTTAAAAGAATACTTTTTTAATTCTTTAGATTGATACTTAATATGATTTATCGAAATAAAATCTAAATTATATATAGCTCTTTTTAATATCTCTCTATCAAAACTATCATGCTTGAGGATATGAAAACATATATTAATTAAATCTAATATTTTATTATTTTGCTTATCTATCATAAGTATATCTGTTCTATATTCTTCTTTAAAATTAGTATATAATGCATCATTTGTAGATTCTATCATTTCTATAACTAATTTATGCATTTTAATACTTTTTTCTAAGCTCTTTTTTATAATCATAGGTATATTTTTAATAGAAAAAGCTGGTATAGAATATATTATTACATCACTTTTTGCTACTACATTAAAAATTGTTTTTGTATTAAATAAGCTATATTCTTCTCCAAAAAAATCACCTTGAAGTGCTGTATATATGCTTTTATCTAATATGCTCATTTCAACCTCACCATAATGAATAACAAATAAAGACTTCATACTATCAATCATTTGACCTTTTTTATATTCAATAATTTCTAGTGTTTTTGCTATTTCATTTTTTACTTTACCAGAAAGAAAATCTCTAAATAAAGAAGATGATTGTAAAAATAATCTTCTTTCTTTAAATTTAATATATATCTTTTTCAAAATGGTATTATTAATAAAATTAAGAAAAATATTTCTAGGAATACATAATAAGCTAGAATAACTTTCAGTTCTATAAGTAAATTCTGACTTAACATCATGCAAGACCTCTATTTCTCCTATAAAGCTACCAAAACCAATAGTTCCTGCTATTTTAGAATCACTACTTATGGTGCTTATGTTTCCTGTAATAATCATATATACATACTCTAGCTTTAAATTTTTTCGACATATTATTGTTTTAGGATTAAATAATTTAATTTCATTATTTAAAAGAGTAATTAATAAATTCTCATCTATATTAATAAAATATGTTTTTAAAATATTAATGGCTTTTTGAAATATTAAATCACAATTATTATCAATCATAACCTCAGGTACACCAAAATGAACCTCAGAGCCAATAAGTTTTTGTTTCATATTTAGTCCATCAGAAGTATGAGCTAGAATAATATTTTTACTTTTATCTTCTATAAAATCTTCATATGCCCCATGTATCATACCTCCACCTATATCTATCTTTTTAGTATCTGCAACTTCTAAATAATTCTTTTTTATTTTTATTATTCTTTCTTTGGTTAAACCTATTTTATTATTTTCATTTATCTCCATACTATCTAGCACTTTAAAGGAGGCAATATCAGCCATGTGATAATATGTTTTATATCCATTTTTTCCTAATGCTCTAAATTGAAATAAAGTAGTTTCAATAGGATGGGGAGAAAATATAGGTCTTACTTCTAGTCCATTTATATTTGTCCATTTATCATCTTCTAAAGAATGAAAGTCAAAAAATTTATTTAATAATTTCTCATCTTCTAAATCCAAAATAGAAAGTAATTTTTTCATCACAGAAAGCCGAACAAGAGGAGTAGAATAGTATTTAATTTTATGGTCTAATTCCATCAATGATATAATTCCACAAAAATGATCATCATGAGCATGAGTATGAAAAATACCTTCAATCTCATTTAGCCCTATTCCTAAAGCCTTTAATATACTATCTATATTAGGACCAGCATCTACAAGATATATATTTCCTTGAAACACTATCACACTAGACATACAAGGCTGTGATATATTCCACCCATCACCTTCGCCACTATTGATTATAGAAAAATAATCTCTTTTAATATGGCTATATCCTAGCACATAAGGAGAAGAGTATTTATCTGCTTCATATAAATTTAAATCAATATCTATACTATTATCTTCATAACTTATTTTAAATTTATTAATAGCTGTTCTTTTAATAAAGACATCATTTTTTATTTCAATAGATTTATTTTCTATATATACAGGCTCTATTAGTTCTTCTGTAGATTTAAATTCCCCAAAAGCAAACTTTAGTTTCATTTTTAAAATTTCCTCTGTTTCTTTTTCATTAAGACCAGCGAAATACATTTCTTCTTTTGTTACTAAGCCATAATTACCACGATGAATATACTCTAATTGGGATTTTACTTGTTCAGTTGAACCAGCTATTATTGGTTTTTCACCTGTATTATTTGGATGATTTGGTATAATCATACCTTGCTTGTATAACATTTGAAGAATAGGAAATTCTGCTAAATTAGAAAAAAAACCATTTTGTATAGATAAATCAGAGAGTAAAATAACATTAGGACCATTTTCTGCATATACACCATTAATATCTTCTCTTTTAACAAAACCTCTTTTAATTAGATGTTTAACTATATCAGCAGGTGCAGAACATAATATACGGACATTAGCTTTAGGTATATTTATATAAAAAACACCTACACAAATATCAATCTTATATATTGACGAAGAAGGCATTAAATTTCCTTATTTTAAATATATAGAACCTCTAAAAATCCAAAATATAACATTATCTAAATTATTTGGGTTTTTAGAGGTTCCCTATATTCTATAATAACTAAACATTCTTAAAAAGTCCATAATAAAATTTATTTACTGTTTTATTGGGTTTTCTTAATACTATTTAATTAGAATAAATATATAGATTTTTAGAGGTTCTTGTAACTTCAAAAAGGACTATAATGAAAATACATTCTATATTACCTCAAGCAGAAATACTTATAAGAGATAATATGAATATGCAAATAATAAATATAGAAAAACAAATTTTCCTCATTTAATTTTCAAGCTCAAAGACTATATCTCTATGATGAATATTGATGGAACTTCTGTAAATATTAAAGTTGTTATTTCTTTTGATACTTCTTTAATAGAGTAAATTGTTAAAAACTTTATAAGCATACAGAAAATCAAAGAACACGGAAAAGAAGCAATATATTTTGATGGTTCTGAAGTTATGAATATTATCTTTGGTTTAGCAATTCCTTAGTATAATAAAGAAGGAGAAAATATTTATACAAAGTTTGAAAGTATGGGCATTGACATAATTGAAACTATAAATCATAAGCTAAATTAATCACAAATCTCTCCACTTACATTAGCTAACATATAATTAATAATATCTTGATTATTATCAAATATGCTAGAAGCACCCATTAGTTTAACGATACTAGATTCCCAAATCATATTTTTTAAAGGAATAACATTTAATTCTTTTAATATTATAGAGCTTTCATATATATCCATAGTAGTCCCATTTTTACCCTCTTGCTGAGAAATAGCAAATACAATACCACCCATTTTATGGATATAATTTAAGCTTTCATATAATGAAAGATAAGTATCTTTAATTGGGGCTGTGCCTGAGCCATAAATCTCGATAATGAAATATTTCTTATTATAATCAAACTCTCTTTTAAGTATGCTAGAATCAAAACCTACATATATTTTAAAGCTAGAAACTTTACTAGAGCTAAATATCATTGTATTTTTATAAATTATATCTTTATTAAATAATTGATTATATTGCTTTAAATCAAATACAAATTCTTTATTTGATAAATAGCCTAAAGACTGCTTATTTATATAAAAACTTCTATAACAACTCCCTTCCCATTTATCTTTTTTTGTTTTCACTCCTAAATGTATCAAAGCTTTATTGTTAAAATCATTGCTACCATTAAATACAATAAAAACACCTACAACTTTTAATACAATAAATTGCTTTAAAACCTGAATAGATTGAATAAAGTTTACAATAGCATCAGAGTCATCAAAAGATAATGGCTTACTTGCACCAGTCATCACGATAGGCTTTTTTTTAGAAATTTTTTCATTATATGATAAAGCAGAAGCACTATAAACAAGAGTATCTGTCCCATGAATTACTAAAATGCTTTCATAATTATCTATCTTTTTTTCAATTGCTAGATTAATAATATTCCAATCTTTATCATCAATATTTTCACTCAATTTAAAAATAGGAGTTATGAAATCAATATTTACAGAATCCAAAAAATGTTTTTTTGTTTCACTAATTAATAACTCTAAATTGATATTACCATCAATACCTACACCATTAGAGGTTTTATTACTACCAAATGTACCACCTGTAATTACACATAATAATTTCATTTTAAATTATTTAATTACAGCACCCTCCATTTCCATTATTTCTTGTCCTTCTTCGCTTACCATATCTTTATTCCAAGGTGGTTTGAAGGTTAATTTAACTCTCATTGTTTCTATTTCTTCCATATCTAATATAGAAGTTTCTACTTCTTTTACTAAATCACCTGCCACAGGACAAGCTGGAGATGTCAAAGTCATATCTATTATACAGCTTATTTTATTTGTTTCTAATTCTTTTAAGTTTATTTTATATATTAACCCCATTGAGTATATATCTATTGGGATTTCTGGGTCGTAAATTTCTTTTAATTTTTCTATTATTTTTTCTTCAAGCTTTTTCATATTTTCTCTTTTGCTAATTTTTGTATTTTCTTTATCATATTACCTATACCATTTTGTCTATTAGGTGTTATTATTTGTGTTAAACCCAAACCTTTTAATATATCACTTTGAAAGCTTAATATATCTTTTGCTTTTTGATTAGAAAATATATTTTCTATTATTTTTGCTAATCCTCGAACTATAACTGTATCGCTATCCGTATGAAATATCAAATTATCATCTTTATATTCACAAATAAGCCATAATTTTGAAGTACATCCTTGTATCAAGTTTTCTTCTATTTTATATTTTTCTTCTAATGGTTTAGAAGCTTTACCTATTTCTATTATATATTCATATTTTTCTAATTCTTCTTGAAAAAAAGATAATTCTTTTTTTAACTCATTTATTTTTGTTATCATATTAGGGAACCTCTAAAACTTATCAATAATTTTAAAAATAGCCATAAAAAACCCCATAGCTCCCACAAGCATAATCATATTTTTATTTAATGCCTTTTGTATAGTAGCATCTATTTTTTGCTCAAAAGTTTCAAATCGTTGCTCAAAAGTTTCAAATCGTTGCTCAAATGTCTCAAACTTTTGCTCAAAAGTTTCAAGTTTTTGCTCAAATACTTCAAACCTTCTATTTACATTAGCTTCTAATAATTTAAAATCAGACTTTAAACTACTAACATCATTAGTAACCTCATCTAGTTTTTGATCTAAATGGTTTATATGATTATATTGAGATTTTAGCAATAATGTATTTATATCATCTTGCGAGAGAGGTTTAGAATTAGTAAATTTTTCTTCTATTTCTTTTACTTTAGGTGTTATCATTTCTATTAAAAAATCATCTACTTTTGTTTTTATCATTTATATCACTTCTTTTATGTTTAGGTTATTTTAGAAATATTAATATTCACCAAGCATTAATATTTTATATATCTATAATACAATTATTATATCTATATAGTCTTAGATAAATCTTTTAGCCCATTTTTATAAACATAGGTTCCCTATATGATTTTATCATGGTAAAAACAAAAAAAGGTTTTATTATTTATAATTATTTTTTACTTTTAACTCCAAAGTGCAATTTTTTAAGATTAAAATTATGCAAATTCTAACCTTAAATCATCATTTTTTTCACTAAATTTCTCATCATAAAAACCTCATTTGGAGTTTTTGAGTTCAAAACTTTTCAAACTCAATTGGCATAGATAATTTAATAATATATCATAATACCAGCTTTGAAGATATCATCTTTAAAGTTTTCATTTTCTCTGCGACTTTGTGAAATATCCAGCAACATATTGAAAAACTGTACTGTATAGCCAACTGACAACGAATTGTTATGTAGCTTGTCTGAAGTAGTATCGTATGAGCCAAATAGCTTAATATTAGAATGCTCATTAATAGAATAAGATATTAACCCTTCATATCCCATATAATTATCTGTATTTGTATTATTTTTATAGAGGTATGTAAAATTTACCAGTAGCGAATTAAACTCTTTTTCTAAATAAATTACATTTGAATATCCTGTTAAATCTGTATTACTTATAGATGAGTAGAGTCCTCCTATCGTAAAAATACCATCATATTTTAAAGAGATTAATTTTTGTATATTGTTATCACTATCTTCGTCTTCCATTGTTTGACAGTACTTTGGTTTACCTCGTGTGTTCCCGATAGATGCTGAGGTGATTATATTATTAAAAGCTACAGAATATTCAGCCCCTTGATAGTTTTTGATATTTGAGTTTGCAATTGGTAATTTAAATACATCTATACATTCTTTATTATTAGCATTTACTCCCAAATTTGATTGCATTTTATCTATTGAATTAGCATGTGTAAATGGATTTAAATAACCGACCCTTAATACTTGAGTATTTAAGTTGTACTGAAAATAATTTTTCTTTTTTAAATTTGCAAAATATGAGATATTTTTAGTCAAACTGCCAGCAGTTACTATCTTACCTTCTAATTTTATTTTTTCCTTATTACCTTTATTACCTTTATTATATGTACTATAATTTGTTTTAAGCAATAATGAAACTGGTATAAATTTATTATCTTTATTTTGGTTAAGAATTTTCTCTAAAGTTGTTTGTGAATCTTCACTAAATCTAAAACCATTTCTTAAAAATTTTCTACCAGTAGAGTTTAACTTAGGTATAAATGCATGACAAGTTGTACATTTATACCATACTCTCTAGTAAATTGTGGAATTGCATTTAATGTTACTACTAGCGACATTAAGATTAATATGTGAGATAATTTCATTTGGATTCTCTTAAGTTAAATTTTATTATTTGTATAGTCCTATCAACTTATGGTAAGGGTTATCTTTATAATAAGAATGGAATTTTCTCAAACTTTTCTAAAAATAAAATTAAAGGACTTTTAAACTTCAAAAACTTCAATTTATTCTGATGATTATAAAATAATATAAAGCTCATAAGTCATATCTTCATAGAAGTACTTTTTAGTAGTATAGCCTTTTATAATCTTATTCATAATTTCCACTTGTTCTCTTAAAACTTTGCTTTTCCTCCAAGGATGTTTAAATTTGTTCAAAGAGATATTAATCTCTTTTCCTCTATGTTGTATATTATATTCTATACATATCTCAACAAAAAGATATATTTTATTTTTATTTGGATTTGTTTTATCTTTAACTCTTAAATGTTTAGATAATAGCTTGCAAATAAACTATAAGCCATTATCAGTTAATATTTTCTCTATCTTAAAAGGAAACTCTTGTATTGTATTTTTTAAAAACGATATAGAGTTATCTATAGTCATTCTATCATATACTTCACAATAGGTATATTTACTTATTCTATCTATTGCTACAAATAAATAGTATTTCTTTTTATTTGGTAAGATGATAGTTGTAATATCTATCTGTATAAATCCTAAATCATATTCTTTAAATTTCTTCTTATCTCTTTTAGTATTCTCCTCTTTAGCTAGTCTTGATAATCCATTTATTTTTAAACATATATGCAGATTACTTCTTGAAAGTTTTGGTATTTTATCTTTTAGAGCTATATAGTAATCATCTAATGAAAACTTAGTTAATCTTCTAAATTCACTTATAGACTTTTGTTCTAGCTCAGTTAATGAATTTTTAACTTTTTTAACTAACTTAAGGATACTCTCTTTAGACTTTTGTATTTCTTTTTTGACTCTAATCATTGTTTTGATATTAAGGTGTAGTATATTTTCATAAATTTGTTTTCTTTATCTTTTTTTGGTATTATGTTATGAGATTGGGGTACTAAACAAATATAGAGTAGGTCATAGTGCTAATGAATTTGCTAAAGGAAATACATATATAAATGATATTGAAAACTTACTGGGGATTAGCTAAGGTTAGATTATCTAAGTTTAGAGAAATATCTAAAAATAGCTTTTATTTACACTTGAAAAAATGCAAGTTTAGATTCAATAACAAGAGTGAGAATATTTATAATATAATACCAAAATTAGTTAGAGAAAATCCTTTGAATCTATCTAATAAAAAAGTTGAATAGTTGAGTTAAAATTAGCTCTTAAGTTGTCTTGAACCTAAAAAAATATTTGATGAAGTTATAAATAAAAAAAAGAAATGAATTAGAACTTTATAGAATAATATCATAAGATAATACTTTTAAGGTCGCTATACAAGACACTATTAAGCAGATGTTAGATATATAAAGGAAAATAATTTAGATACAATATATTGAGAATAAAAAGTTATATTTTCTCTATATGATAAAATATTAAAAACTCTCATTGAAGTAAAAAAAGTAAAAAATCACATTACCAAACAAACAGAACAAAAAATAAAAACCTACAATAATTAAACACAATCCTTAATCTTTTAGATTAAGTAATCTAAAAGTAAAAG
>JAVCKX010137935.1:8994-19838 GCA_034780695.1 Lepetodrilus gordensis
CCAAAGACAGTATGTAGAGCCACAGGCACTTGAAGCAGGCCTTTATTTAGTTTTAATACATTCTTTATAAAAATTTAATTTAATTTTAAAAATAATAATGTTGCAGGATAAATTATTTAAAGAAATTGAAAATTAATTGCCTTCAATTATGTCTTTGATACAGATTTTATATGGAACCACAATCTGAGTATAAATAAATATGGTCGACGAAAATATTTATTAAATGAGTACAGAATTGCTACATGAATATTTTATAGGATATAATAAACAGAATGTTGAACATGTGTTACTTTTCAGATATTGCCATTACATCAAGAAACGCTTCATGAACTGTCTTCTTTATCTTTGCTTTCATGTCTAACTATATCTTCTTCTTTCTAGGCTTTCATATTCCGAATTTTGTATGTATACCGTACTTTCGTGGTGTATATCCCAGTCATAAGTTATTCAGGCATGGCAATTTTCTGCAGATCCGCGGAAATCTGCTGATTTATTTGTCCAGGGATCAATTTACTTGCCCTGGATGTGTCTTGGGGCCTGCAGACCCCAGGGTTATTTTCTTCTGAAATCTCAATTGTCTATTGCCATGCCTGTTTAATGTATAAGATTTCACGGGTGCACCACAACAGAAAATATGCATGAAATATATTCCCTGAAACAGAATTCTCACTAGATTTGTAAGTGATGTTATCCCAGATGTGTCTGCTTCATGCATGCATTGCTTGTCTTTCTTGTTAGGATATCTAAGCACATCAGACAGTGAAAGAAGAACACTACATGTATTTGTATCCTGCACCAATGTTGTGTCATCGCATCACTTTCTGTCTACACAAACTACTTCTAAAGCTAATAAAGCTATTTAAAAGCTCCAGGGTATTGTTTAACGAAGCTCTCATATCTACTACGAGAGCATAAGTACTCTTGTAGCGATCACATGGGGATTGTGCACTTACGAGAGCGTTATGGTCTCGTAGTGGATATGAGAGCTTCCAGAGAAATGATACACAGGCCCACAGAACAAACAATTACAAGTCCCTCAGTAAATCTGTCATAGTCTGGGACTGTGTGTGCTGTTCCTTTCTAGCTGTTCTGTCTGTACTTTCTGTCCGAGCCATGCGCAGTTACAAATGATCAACACCGCACAGAAAGTACAGACAGAACAGCTAGAAAGGAGCAGCCCCTGTGTGTGTTGCACTTTCTTCTCACACTTATTCTCAGCCGAGCTGAGAAAATTATTTATTTTCATTTTCGCTAAACAATACATCTCAATCGTGGATTCTCCACTTTCGATTTTCTAATTCTGGGTACTTGTCAGATCAAGAACTGCATCAGAGAATACTTTTTTGAAACATCTGGTTGTAAGATGAAGTTGAAATCACAGACATTTCAGATAATACAGATAATCAAAACAACCAATTATTGAGTAGTTGAGTCAAAATGAACACTAATGAGATGTAATGTCGGATTAGTTTTTAGAAAATGTGTCATACTCTTCAAATGCTAACATTTCCAAAACCTTTATTAATGCTTTCATGAATACTCAACTTTTCTAAATATACCTTCTTTGTATTCATCTCAATCTTTCCTCATTTCTAATATTCCTAACTTAGCGACTTTTCATGCTATTTAATAAGACCACTCTCTACTAAAATAAAACTTTATTCCCATTTTTTTTTACAATCTAATTAAAATCAGATTTAATTTCCTTCCTAACCTTCTCCTTGCTGGATTAGGCACAGTCATTACTCTTTATGGCATCTTGGTTGCCTTCAGCATGGAGAGGGTTAAACATTTTGGCATTCTTTTGGAAACATAGTAGCAAGTGTCCAAAAATTAGAGTGTCAGTTTTGTATCTGATTTTAACGAGATTGAAATGTTTAAAGATTACAGTAATTTATATTTATTAACAAATTATTTTTCATCCAATCTCAGATTTGAAGCGAGCGATGACAAAGCGAGAGATAGTAGAGTTGGAGAACGCCATGTCATTCGTCAAGAAAAACGGATTCGAACCCCAGCTAGCATCAGAAATGCAGGAAGCGAACCAGATCCTGGCCCGGCTGAAGCGACTGGAGCGTATCCGTCACGAGATTCTGGAACTGAAGCAGTCGACTGTGGCGGAGATCCGCAGCTACTCCAAGCCGCCGCTCGTGGTGCACACAGTGATGACAGCTACACTGCTGATCCTAGGCCACAAGGAGAAGGAAACCAAGGTGAGATAACTCTGCA
Source organism: Lepetodrilus gordensis (assembly GCA_034780695.1). Classification (NCBI taxonomy): domain Eukaryota; kingdom Metazoa; phylum Mollusca; class Gastropoda; order Lepetellida; family Lepetodrilidae; genus Lepetodrilus; species Lepetodrilus gordensis. The sequence continues at coordinate 11,224 of JAVCKX010137935.1, forward strand.
GAACTCTGCTGTATGAAATGGCATGGCTCTATTGTAGCCTACATTAGGGGCATTTTATTTGCCTAATCTGGCTAGGTTCGGCGTATGCTGCTTACATACTTCCTGCAGATAGACTTCTATTTGCAAGCCAACCGGATAATTTCTAGTGTCTGTATCTGGTGACAGGCGCATTTCGGCTGGAGGGAAGTCAGCTGAGTTGTTATATTTGCACTTTCGTCACGTGATATACTCTCTGATACCAAATTAGTATGTAATTTATGAGATCTTATACTATGACTGAAGGACACCAAGGTGAGATAACTCTGCTTGGACAATACATTGGGAAAAGATTAATCTGTACAAGTTTTGTTCTTTTAGATGCTCATATAATTGTTGAAATTGATCCCTCACTTGAACATTGGTGAATTATTTATGGGGAAAACAACAACTCACTCCCTTAATTACCCTGTATGTTCCTCCCCCACCCCCCAGGACTGGAAGTCTGTGCAGGCGTTGGTGGGTAAGACGGGCAAGGAGAGTTTGAAGCGGCAATGTATCCAGATCGAGGCAATCAAGATCCCCCTGGCCACCGCCAAGAGAGCCCGAGCCCTCCTCGACAAGTACGAACTGGACGAGGTCCGCGACGTCTCAGCGGGGGCAGCTACGTTCTACGTCTGGGTGAGTTTTATTGTCTATTTGGGTGATATGAGCTTTTCTTACATTTTCACCAGATAATATTTGTCACTGTACTGAAGTCAATAAGAGGTCATGGTGACCTATTTTTCAGAATTCTAACAATTATTGTCATATATATTTTGTATTTATTTATTGTCATATATGTTTTTAATTATTTTTTATATAATGCCAGTTCATTGTATTATATACTATTTATTTTCAGGCAACAACAATGATTGAGGAATCTATCGACGTTCATGGCCAGAAATCACAGGAAAATGTTGCAAAGACCTAGCTAACCCTTTTCCTGCTGGTTTAACCCTCTCCCTGCTTGATTTGCCATTAGGCACAGGCTCTGCTCTTTAGGGAATCTCTGCTTGCCTCCAGCATGGAGAGGGTTAATCACAATTGTTCTGCTATAGGGCATCTTTGCTTACTGACAGCAGGAAGAGGGTTAAACTCATTAAGTCCTATAAGATTTGGCAAATTTCCTGATGAATTAAAAATGTTAGGTCCTGTTCCACAGAATTACCGTACAGCTGTATGAGGGTTATTATCAACTTCCTATATAAACAGGTACAGCAAGTTATTACTTTATATAGTGTTATATAATTAACCCTCTCCATGCTGGAAGCAACTCGGAGATGCTCTGTGGAGCAGTCTCTGTGCCTAATCCAGCAGGGAGAGGGTTAATATACTGCGGAACAAGACCCAAAGGTTACATTAACATGAATATATTTTGAGAATGCTCTCTCCAACTCTACTATCTCTGCGATGTCTCATATATTAATTGTATTTTTCATGTTTCATTTCATATTTCACTCATAAATTAATGTTCTATTCAAATAATATAATTATATCAATTTAATACATGTATTGTAATTTCCGCTTATGGGTGAGATATTCCTGCTGCGACAAAAAACACTTAATTTAATCGATCAACAATTTCAATAATTGTTTATTTATTAATTTTTATTTTGTTTTGTTATTTGGAGACATGGTATCATTGATGTCAGATACATATTTTATCTCTCACATATGTACTACCTTCACAAGATATAATCTACAATTTGTTAGGTTGGGGGTGACAATTTCAGTTGATGTTCAACTATCAAGCTCTTTGAGAAATGTAATAGCACAATCATTTAATGTTGCACTAAATAAAATGATCAATTTAATGAATATATGAATTCAGCACTATTCCTAAATTAAAAAATGTTCAACCTACCATCATAAGAAGATCACTACAAAATCACTATAGGCTAAAATTGCATAAAATCTCCACATAAATCCTGGAAAGGAAAGTAGTGTGGGATGAGCTACGGGTTGTTTGCATACTGTGTGAAGTAGCTATAAAATATATATAAGTTCCAAAAGCTTATCATTGTTATTTAAGTGTGATTATGTTCCTGGTCAAAATAATGGGGTTCTTTTCTAGCATTTGAGAATTTTATAAAAGTATACTAGTACTCTATGCAGTGTATAAAACTCCAGCAATTTCACTGCCAGCCATGAGGACTGGTAAGTCTGAGAAGTTACCCGTCCTCATACATGTTGGTCAGTGATCGATGATATACATCTTGAAAAACTAACAAAAAGTAACACAACATGCAGGCGTGCAAGGATAAAACGTTACCCGTCCTCACTGAAAATAACCTGTTGCGGGCTTGCAGACAGGCTCTATTTCGAACACTGCTCTATGTGTAGATTTTTTACAATTTGGATAGAAATTATGGATTAGACATTAATTTGAATCGGAAATTATGCATTTCAAGAGTGAATGGTTCACATTTGAAATGTTTATTACTTGTGTTGTACTTCATAGTTATGTATAATATTTCCATGGTTAGAAAGCTGAAAGCATGTTTACAATTGCAATAATGTGTACATTTTATGTATTATTTTTATAAAATAATAATATTTAGTATTTCCTAGATGTGATATTGCTACCATGTTTTAACATAATTTTGAACTGACGAACTGTCACTCTATGACGACAGAACCGGACACACTTTTTGGTGGCACATCTGTTACTGAAAGTGTCACAGTCTATCACTCTGTGTTTGTATATGTTACAGTCAATGTCTAAAATCAGGCAATGTGTAAAATGGCTTAAATTTTCAGTGCATTTTAATTCACAGATACAATGTTTTAAATGCATGAAATGAAAAACTGACTGCATTTGTTTGATAGATTGACTAGCATGAGTTTGATGAAATAAAATAAAATAATGCATACATTTGTATATGTATTCACACAATTTTGTGTGAAAACATATATAAATGTATGCAATTATGTGTGAATACCTATAAGTAATCTTCATTTTATGTTATTAAACTCATGCCAGTCAATGAGCCAAATAAATTCAGTCAGTTTTTCATTTCAGACATTAAAGAAATTTACTCTGTGAATGAAATTCACTGAAAATTTCAGGCATTTTACACATTGCCTGATTTTAGCCATTGACTGTAACATATATACTCCATCCTCGAACCCCAGACTTGGTGATTGCTCTTATGCTACATCTCTGTAGTGTATGTAAAGAATCACTGGGACTATGATTTAGAGGATGTATTACACTAAGTTTTCATACCTCCAGCACTGCTTTTAAAACTGATCATCTAGTTACTGTTGTTAATATTGTGTCCCTTGAATTGAAAAAAACCCCAGTATGTATGTGCAAATGATACAATTAACCCTCTCCATGCTGAATGCAACCAGTGGTGCCCTAAAGGGCTGTACCTGTGTATAATTCAGTAGGGAGAGGGTTAGTTTGTTTAGTGTTTTTAGATTATTAGTCATTGATTGGTATGAAATATGTGAAGATTAACATGAAGCAGATAAGAAGCCAGCTACTGGACATTTCCAATGTTTATCCAACTGTGATATATTATAACTGCTGGCCAGTTGTCTGTGATAATCTATACTCATCAAAATAAAGTAAGGGCCAGCAGCTATTTTGTGGAGGTAGCTTTATATCAAATTTCAGAACTTGGTATGAGGAATCTGGTGCGTTTATTTTCCCATTGCACCTCCAAGTTTTTGAAGAGAACCTGGAGCCTGTAGTTATTTTGACATTCTTTATTATTAAAATAATATAACACAAAATTTATTTGTCCAAAAAAAAGTTTACTTGCCCTTAATTAATGTTGTTCAGTACTGATTGTATTATAGACAAAATCATTCTATTATTTACACAGACAAGTTATTATGCTTGTCACCGGGATGTTTTTTCTTTGATATGGATCCAAACCACAGGGATGTTTTAAGTTATAATTTTCTTCCAGGATTGTGGCAGGCCACAAGTCAATATTTTGTATAATTTTCTTTATTTCTTTTTAATAAATATGAATTATTTCAAGTGAATTTGTTGTTTGTATCATCGTATCAAAATAAAATGATCTAGATTGTTATGAACTCTGAACTCTGACCCCAGTAAACACATAACATTATACAATGCAACGTTGTGAACGGTTCTGTATAATGTTAGGTTCGTGTTTGCCTTGTGGAAATATAATACTAAACCATTATGCAGTATTCTATTTGAACAGGAAACCCAAGGCCAGTTGTCATAAATAGTTGTTGATGTATGAACAAATATGAAAACAATCTTTCGATAACAAGTTTTCAAAATAATAGTGCGTTTGAAATCAAAGATGGGACTATGGGCGACGTCCAAACGTTATTCAAGATCACGGTCTTGTGTGGATTACCGGTATCCGTCTAAATATCATTCAATGGCATTCCAAAGCAGGTCAAGACTCGTGACATTGCGCACGGTTCGCGCTGGTATAATATACTATATAATCCTCTTTGCTGCATTCTTTTATAAGCCATGACCTCCGAGCTTGGCGCTGTGACCTTGACATGCACTGGGGATTCTATGCAACAGGAAGTAGACATCGGAAACTTGTAGGCCTATCTTGCAAACCTTTATTGTGCAATCAGTATTATTTATTTTATTCACGTAACTATATCTTGCAAACATCTATTATACAATCAGTATTATATATTTTCTTCACGTAACTATATCTTGCAAACATTTATTGTACAACCAGTATTATATATATTTTCTTCACGTAACTAGGTATATCTTGCAAACCCTTATTGTACAATCGGTATTATTTATTTTCTTTACGTATCTGTATCTTGCAAACCCTTATTGTACAATCAGTATTATATATTGTCTTCACGTAACTATTTTTGTATAGGTATATCTTGCAAACCTTTATTGTACAATCGGTATTATTTATTTTCTTTACGTAAATAGCCTATATGAGAAGGAAATTATGTTCAGTTTTGTTCTGTGCTTATACATGTCGCAGCGGATTCCCTTCTTTCGGGGACGCTTGTACGTAGGCCTACTGTAACGGAGTAATCATGCAGCTCAGCATTCAATGTCCCCTGGTGCATAGTAATGTGCACGACTTTGTTCATCTAATGACTCGTGCTCTCCTAGTACCATTATGAAACGGAGTAACATTTCCTCGTTTGAAAAATGTTTATTTCAAGTCAAAGGTTACATGACACACATAGGCTCATAGGACGTAACATTTCCTCAAACCTTACAACGGTGTAGTCTATGCCTACGGTTGAAGTTTCAGAGGTTACTCCTATTACGACGTTTCGTAAAGAAGAGCATCCTCGAAACACCGACCATGATGACTACACTATATAACCTCGGTCTAATATAAGGAGACACACTAGCATGTGGTTCGAGGACAGTGCGAGCAATGCTCTCGAACACTGCCCTAACCAGATTGCCACAAGTAGGCCTACATTGGAACTTACGTAGATTGTCAAGGATTGTTCCAAATTACTACCTTACCCAAATACAGAACCTCACGTTGACTAAGTAATTGGACTCAAACCCTATACATTAGGTTTTTAAACCTCACTGTTGACTGAACAGGAAATAATTTGGTCCGTGCTAGCTCACAAAACGGGTTATATTTTTTGGTGTAATTTTCCATTCGGATTCTTCGAATATCTGCAGCATGGCTAGTCCAATGCGGATGTTTTATACGTCACGTTTTCGAAAATATAGGAGATATGTTTTCCCCTAAAATGAATAGAGACCTATTGTTTAAATTTTTACATTTGTTTATTTCACCAGAAACTGAATCGTATGTGTTGTGTAAACATATATGTTTTATAAAAGACGTCCCAAAACAACATTACGTTATAGTTATTGGATGAGGGACAATGCTGTTGAAGAGCGTTTCTATCAGCTATAAGTAAGTAGTGATATATGGAGATGCGCCAATGTTCAGCTTATAGTATATACTATATTATAACTTTTATATTATATTATATTATAACTGGTATCACATTGGTATACATGCGCATTTTTAAGGTCTAGATATAGCCTATTCTTCCGGTAGAAATGTCCTTGGAAGTCAACTTAAACGTACCGATTGCCTCCAGAATAGGCCTACTAAACCAACCACCACGGGTATAGGCCGCTATTAAAGCATGGATAACTAAATCGACTTGTTGTATAACCAGCTAGCTAAATCGACTTGTTGTATAACCAGATATCCGGGTTTTCATATTTAAATGCATGTCTTCCAATTCAGTGACGGATGTATGTTGAACTTGAAGTCGGCAAAGAAGTTATCAAGTCGGTAAACACATGCACATTTTATATTAATCGTGTTTTTAATAATTTGGTTTCGAATGGAGAAAGGGAAAAAATAAGCATATACGGACAACTGTATGGTTGATATAACTAACAACCGTATACGTTGATGTTGTTAGTCTATCAACAACGGGCTTGACTCGCTGGTCGACTGTTGAATGAATGAATGAATGTGTTTTCTATAGAGAGAGATAATATGCTTTTCTATAGAACCTATATATGACGCCGCCCTCTTTTCTGCGTGTACTTTTCCATTGGCTAAGGTTGGAGTTTGAACAGTAATATTTTCCTGGTTTACGCTCAATCAACTTACCCATAATCTTGTTTTACATTCACTGAACACGGCTAGTAAACCGCACCTTCTGAACGTGTATTCGCGACACCGGCAGTTGTAGCCTATAGACTGAGTTCTATTTAATGATCATGTACACGAACATGTGGTCTGTGTATATAATCCCAGTGGTTATTTTAGTAAATTCTGCGGAAATATTTAACGAAACAGCAACGGAGTCCAACGTTGAGGAACAAACTGAGACAAACATTGAATTTCTAAATTCTACGGAGGATTATTATGAAACAGACAATTCCACTGCGGAGGATTCTTTGAGGATTAATTCCCATGGAACTCCGAAAGAGCAGTTCGCCGTTACTAAGCCATTGGGAGATGTTACAACGTTGCATCATGATGTTACCAAACCCACCTCTATACAAGACGTTACTCCACCTACCATTATAAAAAAGGTTACCCAACCTACTACTGCTTTACAAACCAAGCCGCAATTTCAACCCGTGTTTTCAAATTTTACGGAAATATCGAAATTGAAATTCAAAAGACGGAAGATGATGATGCAACATCGATTGGAGAAAATAGAAAAAGAACGAGAACGCGATATTGCCAAGGAAAAAGCCAGGTATTTTAAAGAAGCAATGAAAGCAAAAACAATTCTGAAGAAGACTCAGTATGCAACAGCAATTGAAGGAGACATTGAGAGAGATTTAAACAGGCCAGTGAAGAAGAAGAAGTGTTTGGACTGTGAAGAAAAATTGCGTAAAGAGGTCCTTGAAAATAACAGACGGGATTCTCTGAAGCGACAGCTGATGAAAAAGCTGCAAACGGATTTGACCAAGTCCAACAAAATGCCACTGGTCGTTCCGGATATCCTTCGTCAAGGATTTATGGGAGACGATTCAGAGATCGAAGACGATGGGTACGCCAAGACAACAGACATCGTCATCTTTGGACATGACAGTAAGCTTTGTTTCCCCAGTCTTCATTTCTGTTGTTTCATTTCTGTTAATTTTTACGTTTTGGACACGACATCCAAGCAGTTTTCTTTCTTAATGTATTTTACTTATCAATCTTTGAACATGAAATATTGCCTATAAGTTCTAGGGTATTTTTTAATTAATACTATTAATCAATTTGTTCAGAATTTTCTTTTATGTATGTGTTCATAATGCCCTATATTAAATTGTCTTTGTATTTCTATTTTCTATTATGTTGCGTATCTTTCTTAAATGATCAATTATTTATTCTTAATGTGTAAGTTTATTGCTGATATGTCCAAGACCAAATTAATTTTTCGTTAAAATAAAATAAAAAAGAATTATGCAAAGTTGGCGGAGAATGCATTACATGTTCTCTTACAGGTCTTAACTACTTTTATTAATTTCGAATATTTTGTTTGTATAGAAGTAATTTAAATTGGTTTTTGCTTGCTTATGCATGTTAGCAGACACGGTAAACACGTCAGTTCGAGTGTATACCCGATAGCATTGGAAATGCACTAGATGACCTCGTGTGTTTTATATGGACTAATACTATATTTATTGCTACTGCACATGTAGACTATATACCTTGGACAAAAGATTGACCCTTGGCACCACGTGCTCTTCACGTGTTCAACGACTGGACAGGTGTCAATCGGTCAGTCAACAAGCGTGACCATAATACGTTAAAAACATACATGAATGTCTATGTATACTGACCGACAGAGAAAAAGAGGATGCAATAGGCCTACCCATAATATATGTTCTCTGTATCCTCCCCCTCTGTCTGTCTCCATCACCTCTCTCCTCATTCTATCACTTCTTTCTTTCTTTCTCTCTCTCTCTCTCTCTCTCTCTCTCTCTCTCTCTCTCTCTCTCTCTCGTTCAATGCCAACAACTAACATGTTTGTCTTAATTCAGAAATATATCCAGTGCATACAAATTGCCTGGACGCATTCCTACCATGTCTGTCTCGTCTCCATCACCTCCCTCTCTCTCTCTCTCTCTCTCTCTCTCTCTCTCTCTCTCTCTCTCTCTCTCTCTCACTCGC
>JAVCKX010138046.1:0-13105 GCA_034780695.1 Lepetodrilus gordensis
CCGTCAGGCTCAGCCTGCTCGCCCTTCTGCTTGAACTTCATCTCACCCATGTGCAGGATCGAACCCGTACACTTGTAACAGCTGGTCTTCTCGTCTTCCGAGAAGCCCAGTACATCGAACGCAGCCTTTAAAATACCAACAACATATATTAGCTATTCCGAAAGGTGTGGATATAATTAATATAATTGAAGAATAGTATTCTTGAACGCATACATTCATTTAGTATCAAATATATACCAAAACGTTCATGTTATCAACTTACATGAGTAATATTCATTTCCTCCGTGTCGTCGATGCCGTTGACTGTTAAGACACCCATGTTGATGAACGAGTAGAGACCGGGTTCTGCACTGCACAGGATGGTCTCTAGCATAAAGAGAAATAATTCGTATACTTTCACCAGTTATGCGTTTCGCAATAGTGACGTATCTGTAGTTCGAGCGTAAATCAAGGATTGCCTAATGTCTTTGATGGCAAAGCTATATATAACCTGCCCCATATTAATTATTCGTGGATACAACTTAAAGCTTATTAAGAGTAATGTGATATGTTGACTGTTTACTATGCATATTATCCTTACCAACTATTGACGGAACAGCGTTGGACAACATTTGGTAGAAAATATGATAGTTTCTCTCCACAGACTGTTGGAAGGTTACGCGAGATTTCTCCAAGAGATCTGGAAATAGATTGGTCATATATTCTATATAACACGGTAGTTGTGTGTAATTTTATGTGTAAAAACAACTGTGAAGTATAGTGTGCACAGTTAAAACAACATGAAATAAGTTACTAACTTACTAGTATTGTATTTGTTGAATAGTATAAGATGCGTAGGCTATATGTGCACAGTGAACATGAATAGTTTTATTATTAATAGCTGGGATAGTCTGTTGAATGTGGAATGAGGAATTGCAATCATTAGCTGTTACAATGAAAACATGTTTCTGGCGAACATTAATTGATAGTTCAACAATACAATACTAGTAGTTATTACTTATTTGAATAGACTCACACGTTTCGATATCAGCTCCGGCAATTTTTCCCGAACTTGCAAAGTGGATTCGCACGAATTTTCCCTGTGAATATTAAATGAAATGTGTTACTACCCTCAACTTCAAGACAAATGTATAAGGAACGTTGCCATTACCAATATAACCTATGTATAAATCAGTTGTGTTATATAACTTATTAATATCACTCACGAATCTGGAGGAGTTGTTGTTACGGGATGTCTTGGCGTTACCATAGGCCTCCAGAACAGGGTTAGCCTGCACGATCTGGTCCTCCAGGGAACCCTTGAAACAAAGAAAATATGTTAACGTGTATGGTCATGAATCATTCATGAACATTATTACATTTAAATTACTTTCCATCAAATTTCATGAAAATATTGTTCACTAAGATGCCAATTATATGTTTTTAAATCATCCTTAACTTATTGTCCTGGGTATCGCTTCTCGAAGCTTTCTCGTATCCATCTCTAATACATGGGGATCGTGCACTTGGGAATCGAGCTTCGAGAAACGATACCCTGCATTGCTAGAGAATGGACAGTCTTCTCGTTGCAGCTTCTGTAGAAATACCTCGACAGTTCACGAGTTGAAAAGGTACAACGTCTTCATCATGACATGGCTTTTATGGAAACTCTACTTTTTTTCCATATGGACTCGATGATAAACTAAAATTGAATTATTAGTGTCAAAGATTGTCATTAATTGTTTGATACCTTCTTCTCATGTACGTCTTCTTCCTTCTTATCTCCAGGTGAAGCAGCAGCTACCAGGGCGAAGTAAGCGATGACCTTCTTGGTGTTCTCTGTCTTACCGGCTCCAGACTCGCCACTGTTGACAGACAGAGGACACACTTACATTGAAATAACATACTTCTTAATATAGTGTGTAAACCTCACTACTGTAATGCACGGTACAAATTTCCACCAAAGTAATACTCACGTAATCAACATGGATTGGTTCTCGCGATCTGAAAATATAGAAAGCCTGTACAGATCATGTGAAACATACAGTATTCTTTCAAAACAGTGGCTTCGTTGTCGTCTACCATTATAGGACGCTTCTTTCAGCTGACCTTTATCATTGCACATTGAGTTGATGCTCATAAGTAGGCTACATGTATGACTGTGTGTATACCTTGCACCATGAACTGGTAGGCGTTGTCAGCGATGGAGAACAAGTGAGGAGGCATCTCAGTCTTCCTCTTTCCTCTGTATTTGTCCACTATAGACTGGACATAGATCGGAAGCCGCCTATAGGGGTTGATGGCGATGCAAAATAGACCCGAATACGTCTGGAAAATAGATGCAAAATACCTTATATACAATTAAATGTTTATGTCCGCTTTAAGAAGTCCAGATTTGATAAACAGCTACAGAAAGTGGTTTGGATTATTAATCCAGCAAAACCATAACCAAAGACAACCTGAAATTTGAAAACCATAATTTTGTGAAAGTTAACAATTGTCATTGAGGGTTAGTTCGATTTTACAAGCCATCATAACTTTTAGTCTTGCCACAATCCAAGTATTTATGATATATTCAGAAAATACAGAGTATTCCAGTACATATAACTACGCGAATTGTGTTGCAGTCTACGTGGAAATGAGTATCATCGTGAGCTGGTGTAACGCAGGAGACAGTGAAGACTTACATAAATGAGACCAGCTGTGTATCTCGCCTTCAGGTTGTACAGAACACTGCCTTCGTTAAGATAGGTCAAGTTGGCGATGTCTTCCAGCTTCTCGAACTTTGGTGGGTTCATTGACTGTACGTCGTCTTTCTTCATTGTCTTGGTCTGTAGGGATCAGTGAGAATGGTCAGGCCTTGGTATAAACTATTTCAAATATACGTTTCACTAATATCAATATTGCTTGATTGCAGATCTTAGTTGTTCTGGATATTTGCTCTATATAAATGTGTGTAAAAATATATTCACCAAATTGTAGTTCATATTAATTAGAGAGTGCAGAAATAAATAATAGATATTCAAAATATGAATGAGCACTGTTTTAGTAAACTATTGTTTTCAACTTCTTTTCCAATAACTTGTTGTAATTTCTAGTAGACCTACTAAGAGATTCAATTACAAAATTATACACATCAAACTGAGAGAACCCACTAACCTCATTCGTGGCAACTATTTTGACCGTCAGCATTTCACCGGATGTCTCCTGAATTTCGCCATGCCGAAAGCCCTCTTCATCATCCGGTACCCAGCATGCCTTCTTGGCATCGAAGGTTCCGGTCTGTTCCTTCAGGAGCTTCTTCCGGTCCACGGCCAGATATAACATATCCGGGTCATTTGGGTCATAGGCGGCCATTTTGACAGAGGAAGTGGTCTAAATTAGCTCGAAAGGTGATGAGCAACTCTGCTCAGTCTGAAAGCAAGGGATACTAGTGACTGATACCGTACACGCTACAGCTCCTTCTGACCGTAACTCTACTACCAGGAGTGACAGTGCCATATACATCCATCTAGACCACATGATCATATATTTGTAATAAGCATTGCATACTTTTATTGCATAGATTTGTTTCCGAAAACCTACTGCTTTTGTGCAGTATAATGCATAAAAGAACATTATTTCTAAATTTTAGAAATAGCTCTAGTTCAGTGACTTAATAGCAATATTGAAACTGTCTCAATAAATTTACTTTCGATTGATTTGTATGTAGTATATCATAGAAGTGAACTATTAATAATTCTAAGAAGAATGCGAGAAAATATATCGGTATATACAATACTGAAAGTACTAGTTCGTGTCTGGACGCTAAACACAGAGGAACATATACGCGCGCACATAGTAGCAAACACACACACGTTCACACATACTAGCAAACACACACGTGCACTCATGTGGTGGCAGTCATGCATACTACCATAGCTTCCAAGACTAGTCTTCCCGGTGATGGTAAAATAATTGTCGGCATGTGTTCTAGAGTAGGACAAAGAGTGTGGTGTCGTAGATTAGTTCTGAAAAACTGGCGTGAATTACTACTACATGTATACACGTGCAGTGTGCTCATTCCAGGCAACTCTGTTTTCAATACATGTTGCTTACCAGCTTCAATCATGCATGATATGTATTCTTGCTGTTTTTTAAAAGTGTCTAACACATAACTACGCTCTTGTTTGTACGTTTTACCCTGCATTTAATGCTTAACATTCTTGTTTTATGCGATTGCATTTGGTTAATTCATTTGCATTATCTGTCAAGGTGGCCTTGAATATATACCTAGGAAAATCTATTATGTCTAAAACGTATTTAAATAACACACTAAGATAGTCATTTACATGCCAACAGAAACGTGTATTCCAAGAGGGAGGAGGTAAATATATTAGAACACTAATCAATGTGTGCATACACGTAAATGAACAATAAAAACAAGCGCGTCTGTCAATCTCATCAGAGATGCGCGGCTGTCAGAATTAAGTATAGAGCGATATCCGGTGAGAAGATGCGTGCCCGGTACACATATAAGGTATAGAGAAACACTACACGGCAGAAGCGTGAGATGGCGATGGGTCTTGTCGTGTGTCTAGGTTGGCATGGACCGGGGTTATTAATATCCGTCGTAGTGGCCTGTGAAGGCAGAGTAATGGATGCACGGTTCCTGGAAGTCTAGCACGTGGAACTGGGCCCAGGTACCGCTACGTCAGGGATTGCCATGGCAATGCTGGAAGTCTTGGTTCTACTAGTACGTCAGTATAACCACAACTTTATCAAGTTTTCATTGCAATCAGATACACTAGTATAAGCAATGGTCTTTGCAAATGTGTTGTTCATGAAATTATAAAGATGTAACAGCGTGTTTTTGCAATATTAGATTGTATTTATTATTGGAAAGTTTTACCAACTTCGATAAAAACAATATGTATTTCATTAAGAATTTGCCGTGGTCAATAAACTTATCAAACTTGCAGTTTAATTAACTTTGCAAATGGTAACTTCGAAGTAGCATCAATCACACTTAAATAGGAATATTTACAATAGTGTGTTGACGTCAAGCCTCTTAAGTAGCCATGTCAGTATAAACATACATCCCTAATTGAATTCTATAACGATACTCCATGTGTGTATTATGTAGCATCTGAACCGCAATATTTATACATACAAATGCGCACGATATATTCTCGAAAACAATAGAATACAATACATCTACACACGCACATGTATATATACAATACGTAACGACACAGTCAATAGTAGTCCAATCAGAGATAGAATGCACACGGTCACGCCAAATCATTCCAGAAAGAGATAATTACGACCATTAATTTGAATGAGAGAGTGTAGTTAGCGGGTGGGTCTTGACAGGTGGTGAAGGGGTGCGTATAGTGGGTGCGGTCTTGTTGCAGGAAAGGTTATCCATCACAGCACAAAGGGATTCTTATACTCACGGCCAGAGCTGGTCTGGGATACCTCGTGCCACTATAACACCTATATATACCACCAACTAGGTGATCTCAATGTAAGCTGTACACTGATTGGTTGATGTCGGTGTATTCCCAGACTGGAAGACGGGTCAGATAGTGGTCAAGCGATGGGTATCGTGAAGCGCTGGCTGTGCTGTAAGCTATATTGGATGTCAATATAGGTAAATTAATTAGCGCCAGTGTTTAATTGCTTCTAACAAGTCTGTCAATATGGGTATGCGGAGACGTGTGTGTTTCCTGACGGGGATGGCAGGGTCCCAGTGTTTTCCTGACTCCACCACGGTTCCTACTTACAGGGAGCGTAACGCGAAGAACAGATGGTTTACATAACGAGGACAATCTCCAGTATATCTGACTGCTGGCTTTTAGTAGCGCATAGCGGGATAGCGTATACAGTAGGGCCTATATTGGTAACATAAAGTGGCCCAGGTCCGTTGGTTTGCGGAATAGGTTTCTGTATTATGTGTATACATGTATACAGTATGGCTTTACTTCAATTTGTTTACTGGTTGCATTTAAAGCAAATCAATCAAATTTAGAATTGTTTCTTCATGCCAGTATTTCAAGTTAGTATTAAACACTTAGGAATCAGAGTTTCAAACCCGAATCACAGCAAATATGCTGTTCTCTTTTGGATAAGCTTTTGACACCTCTAACCTATAAAGGATATACACCTTATAGTGTTTCAGCAATCCCAGCTTATTTGGCGACGTCCCAAACAGGAAAATTACTGTAATATATATTGTGTTCGCAAAAATAAAGTTGGCAATAGTTTGATACCATTACTTATACATGGCTTGGTTCTCGCGACCTGACCTGCACAGATCATTTTATTACGGTTAACATCGGCACCATGCAACAGCTGGTGTGACAGTCCTAGTTAGGGAACAAGAACACTATATAACCATGATGCTGGGATGGTGTGTCACTTTAAAAGCAATATTATCTCGTGTTCCTTTGTTTCAGTTCTTTCTCAGATCACAGCATCGGTATTGATGCGTTTCTCTACGTACCCTGCATATTTGCCATTCGCCGAGTGCACGAAATCCCACCGCATATATACACAGATACTGCATGTATACTTTCAGCTTGCCACTCAAGAAACGTATACATTGTGGAAAACTTATCCCAGACAAATATTTTCTTTAAGAATTGTTTTAATGCATATGTCTTGTGTCGACGAGGTGCAGTTTGCATGGAACTAAGCTGTAGGCCTCATTCACAGTATGTGTATGTCAACATGCATCCAAACGTAACCTTGAACAATAGCTGTCAGAATTATGACAAATGGGGTGAAGGTACGCCTCGTTATGTTCAGTAAACATTTTGACGTTGCGAAAAAATAAATATCAATAAATAATGTTTAATTGAAATAGTGTGCAAAATACATCATAGAAATAGAACGGAACCTTTGTTCAGTGTGGTCTATCCGCAGTGCTGTAGCTAAAAGATGCCCCGTTTACTATTTTGCTCTATAGTCTAATATATTAAGGGGTGCAGCTAACTGAGGTAGAGAACATCGGCATACGATGTACAACTACACACATAAAAGAACGCACAGGTCCTAAGAACCCACTAAATTGCTCTATATTCTCTTCAAAATAGAACATCTGTACTACAGTAGTTGTATAGTTAACCGCAGTACCGGGAGTATTAACTATGTGATGTATTCAAGTCATCTGTGACTTCTATAAGTAATACAGACACTAAACTGAGATATATACGTCACTGTGGACAGAAGTGGCACAATATTCCTGGTTTTGGACCCAGTCCAAAGTTATCTCATATGTGGCTCACCTCCGGTGTATAATTGCAAGCCGCTTGTCAAGTTCGCCATTTCATTCATAATCACAGCCGCTGTAAAGCGTACACGGTGTAAGTTTTATCAAGATGCACTTGACTGATTGCTATACTTAGACAACTAAGAATGCTACTACAACTGTCACTATTGAACAGTATTCAACATACAACAACCACAATCTCCGGTAGCATCAAGCAAGAAGTTAGGACAGCTAATAAAACATGTTCACTTTTGACAGTCGTAATGTTTGTTTTTCAATTTACAAAGATATTACTTGCATTGATTGATTATGCTAAATATAAATTTATTATACCGTTAATTCGGTATTTTTTTTAATTCCATGATGTATGACTTCCGCTAATAGCAATAGATTCAATGGAAATCAAATAAATTAGCATATAAGAATGTTTCATTTGAAATGTTTATTTCAGGACATATTTAATATACATTTATGTACAATGTATATGTATGTATGTGTGCAGATTTTTGATGGGATATTTTAAAACATTTAACAGTACATTTTCTCCTAGAGAAAAATATCTCCTCATAAAAATCTATGCACAATCATTTTAATATTATGTAAAAGTGCTTCTAAGCTATTCATTTACAGTTTATAAGATGGATATTATCATATATGTACTATGTATGTATCCTACAGCCAGAGGTCTCTCCAGCAGCCAGTATGTTAGTAATGTAGGATATTATAGCTCAGTGATTACCTAGGTGTTAAAACGCTGGGAACAGGGAACTGACTCTAGATTAATGTCTTAGCTAAATGGCCTTCGTCTGGTAGTCTGAAATGTGTGTTGAACTGTGGCGTCTATGCAGTGCAGTATCTCAAATTACATTATACAGAATATTATTAAAACATTCTGAGAATCTGGGTATCGTTTCTCGAAGCTCTCATATCTACTACGAGACCATAAGGACTCTCGTATAGCCATCTCTAATACATGGGGATCGGCCACTTATAAGAAACTACATCCAGATGTTAAATGTTTTCCACAATTAAATATATCTAAAGTTCAAACAGTCTATGGTGTAGTATATTTTAATTGATGTTTTATATTATATCTGAATGTAGCTGTATTTGCATTTGCATTGTAAAGAAGCGTCACGTTCTACACATAATCTCTGTGCTACAAGAGATAGCAGCGTGTACACTGGCAGTGGCATTTTCAATAGTGTGTGAAGCGTACGCTCAATAGTGTGTGAAGCGTACGCTCAATCACAAAATCACAGAATAATTCTACAGACACTCTTCTGTTACCTGGACCATGAAGATAATGAATTTACTGTTACAAATGAATAACAATTCTCAGTGTCAGTCGCCATTAGCACTAATCTCCATCTGGTGGTGGGTTTCCTTCTATCTCACTTTTGCCTGGCGGACATGGTGTAAATTCACCCAAAGAAAACAAAAACCTGAAAAGAAATTATCGATTTCAGTGTAATAGATACACCATAGCTGGTGGTGACTGGACTGTTGCCTGGTTCTACACGTGACAGTCTTGTTATGTTCGCTGACACGTTTTGTCAATTTAAACTTTTTCTTTCTTCAGCCGCAGGGATTGCTCTTCCATTGTTAGGGTAGTTTTTACGTGCGCTTTATCGGACCTTGTTAAATTGATATAACACGTATTAAAAACTGTGCTTGTAGCGATTGAGACCAACAGCCTCTTTATCAGATAGACCCAGAGGAAACACGCGGAATACTATAAAATATAGTATCTGTTTCATTGAAAATTTTAATTATTTGGGTTTCATTTTGTTGTACTATAGGAAAATGCGGAATATTTTAAAATTAACTCACGGTGATTAGAAGTTGTGCAATGCAAAACTATCAAATTAAATAATAAATTATGACATTAAATATTATATTTATTGTATGTAATATGATATGCATGCATTATTCATAGACCAGTATATTTGCGAAATATTAAAATTATTCATGTAGGTCTCCAAATCCAGTAGACAGTTGGTAGCTGGTAGCTGGTAGCTGGGCGGTGAATGAACTTTTCCTACTTGTGTTGTTTATTTCCAATGTGGATTCACGATCGTTTAAGTGGGCAATCTATATGTCCCACCAGAGAGAAAAATCACTGACTATCCTTTTGAAGTGAACGTCATGACGTAATGCAACATCTCGCCTCATTAGCTGTGGTCAACCAGCTGGAGAAAATCGATGACCGCGTCCAATAATAGATCATATCTGTGTGATTACCTCCGATAGAGGTGAAGTGAGTGCTGCTATATCTGGACAGTGCCAGACGAACTCTATTACTTGGAGTTGTATATAGTTTCCAAGAAGTTGATATTATTGGAATGTTAATAGTGTGTGTTTTTTTATATTTAAATATGTTTTATAAATATTGACCATAATTATGATTAAGAAATAGTTCATTTCTTTGCAAGAGCTGAAATAATAACCTATGATATACCGAAAGTTATACAGTGTAGTTTGAGTATACATAATCAGCATGCATTTTTTTAAATTGGGGTTTAGAGTCACTTTAAATATTAATTCACTTTAGGGCAGGAAGAAACCCGCAACATCTGTAGCGCTGAATGTTGCAGTAACCCTGGGAGCTCCGGTTGGTACTGACAAGACCAAGGAAATTAGTATCACCAATAAGTTAATATCATATAATATTCTTAAATTTTAAATATATTTCTACGTAAGGAATACAACACAAAGAATTGCATTTTAGTTCAATCATTCACTTAATTTGTTTACTCACATGTAATGTTCTTCAATATCATACGTTAAACAATATACTAACTTTTACGTGTGCATGATTATTGCAATTGGTACTATTCCCTCATAAATAATATGTACAGTACTAAGAGAATAATTAATGTACTGATGGGGGTCAACATATAACTACATTTACTGGACATCATTAATATGTTTGATAACAAGCCACTCCTGAATGTCGATCGATATATACTGTATATAACTGACATTGATTTCCAGTAGTACTAAAATACACTGTGGATATGAATGGTTCTCTTTATTCCCAGTATTACCATGTCTCTCGGTAATTACATATCAATGTTTGCATTCATTTCAACTAACATTTTATTTTATATACCAGTAATGCATATACCCTCCATGCAAAAGAATACCATCCAAATATCATTGCATTGCTTTACTTTGATAACAGATCCAGTAACATGTCTGAAAGCCTTCACGAGCACGTGGGTTAGATATGCTATTGTTTGTCATCACATGAATGCAGCGATATCATCTCATCAGTTACTGGGTTTTAAATGTTATTTCCCATGATAGTTGTTAATGGAATACATCAATTTTCGAGTCGGTCATATCCATTAATAACGCCTATGTTCTTGTATGTTCTCATTGTTTGCTGTTTGATGTCGGGATTGATGGCAAGTGTATAATTTCTGACGAGGATATTGCACACAGAATGACAAAAGGATATCTTTGACTGGATCACAAAGAGCACTTCTCTAAACCCGCACCGGGGAATAGAACACACGAGAAGATAGCTTTAATTATAAGATTGAAATAATAGTGTCGTGTGCTGTGTTAAAGAAGAAGAAGATGAAAAAGAAGAGGAGGAGGAAGAAGAAGAAGAAGAAGAAGAAGAAGAAGAAGATTGCGTATTCGAGCATCTATAGTACATGTTATTCATATTTGACATCTAAGAGGTATTTCAATTTAAAATGACATATACTAAGGGCATAGGTTAGGGTTATGTTAATATGCAGTTAAACTGTTTATAAGTTATAAATTTATATGGTGAAATATCGACAATAATATCCTAAAATACACAACCATCCGCAGTCACAATAACAACAGTATTTCAAATAACAAGGCAATGCGTATAACCAACGCTATCTGGTCCATAATAATGCGCAATGTCTAAGCATACTATTCCAGATGATAATAACTACTGCATGATCTCTGGTATATATGTCTTCTAGATCTCTATATAATGTAAATTTGTTCGTAAGGAAATTAAATGTCATTCGATTGTGCATGACTCGTTGTATACACTGAACATTGTCTGATTCTTCTCTCCAAGTCTTCTCTCCACGCTCCCATGCAGTCTCAGAACCTAGCAGCGTCTTATGCCAGCTGATTATGGATATTTGCTTCTTTCTGTCGCCCTGTGATTAGATGATTGTAGGATGTGACTGAAAGGAAATGCGAGGGTTCTGTATGATTAGCGCCGTAATGACTGCATTATGTCGGACAGACAGATTGATATCTCTACAGTCATGTAAAGTAACTGTGCAGAATAATCCATATAGAAGACGTCCATATTATGTATACGTGTAACTGCAATTCTTCTTGTATACAGTATACAGTATGAATACATGATGATGATGATGATGTGTGTGAGAGTGTGCGTGCGTGCGTGCGTGTGTGCGTGCGTGCGTGCGTGCGAATGTGTGTGTAACTACATCATGTACATTGGCGAAACATTGGCGATACATTGGCGAAACAATGTGTCCAACTATAGCAACAGCAACGTATATTGAGAATTACGTTTATCTTATACAGCATGTAGGCTACTGTACATATAAGTCCAGTACGTTAAACCGCAAGCTATTCCTGTAGCTCAGTATAGAGGGAGACTGTAGTTTCCACGTAACCCACATGGGAATGAGGTTGATGACGAACCAGACTGGACAGTAATTCGCTAGACAAGAAAACAGTCTATATAGTCATCCACCTGGCAACGATGTTACTTGAACATGGCAATCTAGAAGACGTACATCATTTACACTGTGACATACCCATAGTATAGTTATAAAGTCTGGAGGACACTATAGAACTTACATAGCCTGTAGTATGCAAAGTGACAAAGGGAGATATTGCTTATGTATATTAACTTTACAGTTCATGATAAGTAGAACATATATAGTTCAACTACGTTTGTCCATGAATAATGTATAAAGTAGTATTGGTGTCTCTCTGTTCTGACAGTGATACATGGGTTTGGTAGGAAGATATCGATTATTGTTTTGTGATAACGTATGCATGTATGACGATAATTTCATCCAAGTGTCTGTGGGTATCAACAATAGTCATAACAGTAATAAAATAATCTGGTTGTTTACATTTTCTGACGCGTGGATATCCAAAAACTCTCATCTGCCGATCAATAGGCATTATACAGATGGGGCATGTTTGATACCTGATCGGCTAACAGCGCAGCATTGCAAACTTTTGTGATTGGTTAATACCGCTGCACTTTTTCATAATCGGCAGTTTTATCACGGAGTGACCATCTGTCGATCTTCAGTTGGAGCTGCGCAAAGCAGAACTGCCTGGAAGTCAAGTTAATTTCAGTGCTTCATCTTCCTGACATTACGTGAATGTTAATAAGAGCGTTGGTAATCTGTCTGTCACACGCAATACCCTCAATATTCATATACTAGTACCTGGTAACATATGAGTGTTCTTTGCTTAGTCTCGTGTGTTATGGCTGGATAACAAATGTGTGTGTGTGTGTGTGTGAGAGAGAGAGAGAGAGAGAGAGAGAGCGAGAGAGAGATAGTGTGTGTGTATGTTGTGTGTGAGAGAGAGATAGTGTGTGTGTGTGTGTGTGTGTGTGTGTGTGTGTTGTGTGAGATAGAGAGAGATAGTGTACGTGTGTGTTGTGTGAGATAGAGAGTGTGTGTGTGTGTGTATGTGTGCGTGTGTGTGTGTGTGTGTGTGTGCGTGTGTGTGTGCGTGTGTGTATGTGTGTGTGAGCCAGATGAGCATAACTATAACTATTTGACATAACGTAATCAAGTGTACGTACTGTATAGTAATCAAAGCATACCGTTTAAACTCATAACCTACACGTTACCGACGGATACAAGGACCACA